>QRFJ01000813.1:204788-247995 GCA_006176705.1 Cocos nucifera | reverse complement strand
TGGATTGGTGCGATTTAGATCAAGAAAAGGAGATCAAAAGCAAGAAGGCTGCGCTGCTGCGAAGAACGACTGCAGATCTTCAAAAGGAGTTTTGAAGATCCTCCAGATCAGATCCAGATCTGATTTTTGGAGGCGTGATAGAGAAGAAGAGGATCTCCAGATCCAGCCCGAGTGGATACCGGTAGAGGCCAGGCGCTTGCGTGGCTTGATCCAGAACCTTCCGCTGCAAACAGGATCATCAACAGGGTAATAGGATTACCCTATTCAGGTAAATTGAATGTGATTTAATTTATCCTTTTCATTTAATTTTTATTAAATAAATAAGAATCAGATCTGAAGCATCCCTGATCTGATACAGATCTAAGAGAAAAATTTTTGAAATATATCTCTTGATCTGATCAGATCTGAACGAACCTGGTCAGGGAAATCAGGATTTCCCTTCAAGTGGTATCAGAGCCATGGTTCTAAAAATAGTTTAGATCTGATTTTTAATTTTATTTTAATTAAAAATAACGTGATTTCAGATGTCACATGAGATGTGATCAGATCTGAAATCAGAAAAATTAAAATTAAATGATTTGGATCTAAGAACATGAAGATATGCATGACTAGTTCTAGAATAGAATAGTTCTATAGAATAGTTTTGCATGTCTTTGATTTAATATGATTAAATCATATTTTAGATCTTCTTATTTACTGTTTTCTGATATTATAAGTGTTATAATAACATCTGATAAACAGCAAATAAAAATTATTTAATTTTAAATATCATATGAGATATGATAGATGCATGACTAGACTAGTTGTAGAATAGTTCTACATAATTGTCTAGATTAGAATTTATTTTGATTAGATCAATTTAAATCTAATTTTTCAGATTATTATGTGATAATTTAGATCTGAAAACATGCATGATTATGATACATGAGATGTATGCAAAATATGCCATGGTTAGATCTAAATTTGTATATGAGATATATGATATAGATCTATAACTGTTTTGTAGTATTGAATGTTTATTGAATGTTCCTGATTAAGGCGTTCCCCTTGGCCGTCCGGTCATAAGAACGAAGAAGGGTTTAAAGGCCCTCTCTTCCCATTCGATGGGGTGTTCTTATGATGTGTAGGGGTGCTGCGCGTTCGTCCTTAATCAGAAACCCAAAAACTTACTTTCTGCAAAACCCTAGATCCTGAAACCCTAGGATTTATTGTGCATATTTTGTTTATGAACCCTAACTTAATTAAGAATTAAGTTTATGGAATATTAATTAGGTCTAAAATTGAGAATTTCAGATCTAAGACATATTCATAATACTGGGTTCGGGCTTGGGTAGCTCAATTAGGTCTAAGCGGTTGATCAAACCGAATCAAGAGTTGGTTAGATGGGATCAACAATGCTTAAATTGACCAGCCTAATAGGATTAAGTCTGGGTCAAGATCGAGTCACGATCAAGCAAGACCTAATTAGGCTCAGAGGTTAGAGTCTGGATTGTAGGCTAACCCAATTGGTTCTGACTCAACAATTTGGTGTCTAAGGTAAGTTTGGCACAGACGACCGACTGGTTTTTAATTGGAAGCTACTCGACCTGAATGCGTTCTTGTACGAGTTAATGGCATATTCCTTCCACCGGTCTCACTTACCTGGCCATATCTGTTGACACAGTTCTGATCTGAGGTGGTCAATAATCCGAGCTGACCCATGCCACTAGGTTAGTCATAATTGTTATGACTAAGCCAAGTCTAGTTTAATGAGACCTGAATCAATTCTCCCTAAGAAAAGATTAAGTCCGAGGTCTTCCACCATTGTAGACGTGCGGGCCCTTCCCGGGGTTGATTGTTCTCGGCTGGATACAGTGGCTCAGTTGCACCGGGAAGACGCAACCATGTCTATTAGGCATTGGATGCTATGGGCTGGAGGATGAGTTGGGCTCAATATTCCGGATACGGTGAGAGACCCAATTAGGAACCCAGTCTATGCAAATGGTGGGTCTGACTTAACTAAGGAGTGGATCAATATTCCGGATACGGTGAGATTCATGAATTAGAGACCAAGTTTGGGTGCACCATGATTAGAGAATCATTGAACAAGAGTTGTTCACTCATTGGCTAACCCATCACCAATAACTGTTAGGTGAGGTGATGAGTCAGTTGGTGAGACCGCACCACCCACTAGAAATCATCAATCGCGGAGATTTTCGCATCTCTACAGAGGGAGTGTAGGGATCCGAGAAAATAGTGGGAGCTAATTTGTTTAAAAATAAAATCCCTAAACAAATTGGTCAAGTCAAAATTACAGTATCTAACTAGAATCTTTGACTCTCTACAGGAAAATGTCTGCGTCCAACCCACTGGCACGTATCCTAGACACACATAGACTGACTGGACCCAATTATAAAGATTGGCTCAGGAACTACAAAATTGTTTTGGGTTCAGAGAAGTTAACACATGTTTTGGACCAGGACCCTCCCACCTTACCAGCTCGTCCATCCACTGAACAGAGAGCGTCTCTGGAAAAATGGATTGACGAAGACAATAAGGCCAGATACTACATGTTGGGCTCGATGTCTGATGAGCTCCAGCGCCAACATGAAGATATCGGGACTGCTCGCCAAATGTTGGCTCACCTGCAGGAGATGTTTGGTGAACAGAGTCGCGCAGCCAAATATCAAGTCACGAAACGACTTTTTAAGGCTAAGATGCGTGATGGGCAGTCAGTCCAAGATCACTGTCTGACAATGATCAAGGACATGGAAGAGCTTGAGAAGCTCGGTGTGAAGTTGGACTTGGACTTGCAGAATGATATTATTCTGCAATCCTTGACTGATGCATATGGGCAATTCATCATGAATTACCACATGCATAAACTTCAAAATTCCTTGGCCGAGTTGATGAATATGCTGGTTACCGCTGAGCTTTCTATGAAAGGTTCTAAAGGCTCAGTTCTTGCTATGGAACGGACTTCTTCCAAAAGAAAGTCTTATGGAAAGAAAAAGAAGTCTGTGAAAAAGCAAAAGGTAGAAGGATCAAAGAAGAAGAAGGCAGAACCGAAGAAGAAGGTCGATGGCAAAGGAAAGTGTTTCCATTGCAACAGCGACGGCCATTGGAAGCGGAACTGCCCTACTTACCTGGCCACCCTAAAGAACAAGAAGGAAGGTCCTTCTGGAGGTATGCTCGTTATTGAGTCTAACCTTACGGTTTCTTCTGCATCCAGTTGGGTGCTTGACTCTGGATCTAGTGCTCACCTATGCACTTCTATGCAGGGTCTTGAGGATAGCAGGAGGCTGAGGGATGGAGACATGATCCTACGCGTCGGTAATGGAGCAAGAGTTGCTGCAGTAGCCGTGGGAACATACCCTCTTCGATTACCATCTGGTTTAGACTTAGTTTTGAAAGACTGTTATTTTGTGCCTGCAGCTAGCAGGAATTTGATTTCTGTTTCATGCTTAGCACAAGAAGGTTATGTGATCACCTTCTTTAAGGACCATTGTAACATTCTTTATGAAAGAAATAAAATTGCAAATGGTTTCCTTATTAATGGTCTTTATCAGCTACATATTGATGTACCTGTTCTAACTATCGAGCAAAACGTGAATGCCAAACGACCTAGGGATAGTCCAAACGACAGATATCTATGGCACCTGAGATTAGGTCATATAGCAGAAGATAGGATCAACAAATTGGAGAAAAATGGGCTATTGAGTCCATTGACTTCCGAGTCATATCCAACTTGTGAATCTTGTCTTCAAGGCAAAATGACTAAACTCCCTTTTGTTGGACATGGGGAGAGGGCCACAGATCTCCTTGCCCTAGTACATACTGATGTGTGCGGCCCATTCGATGTGCCGGCTAGAGGCAATTTTGTCTACTTCATTACCTTTACCGATGATCTGTCTAGGTATGGGTATGTGTATCTTATGAGACACAAGTCTGAAGCTTTTGAAAAGTTCAAAGAATTCAGACATGAAGTAGAAAAACAAACTGGAAAACCCATTAAGGTTCTTCGATCAGATCGAGGAGGTGAATACCTTAGCCGGGAATTCCTAGACTATCTTAAGGAAAATGGCATAGTCTCTCAATGGACTCCACCAGGAACACCTCAACTCAACGGGGTTTCAGAACGGAGAAATCGGACCCTATTGGATATGGTTCGATCCATGATGAGCTTCACAGACCTCCCAGATTTTCTTTGGGGACATTCATTATTAACTTCAATTTATCTACTGAATAGGGTTCCCTCTAAAACCGTTCCTACCACACCGTATGAGATATGGCACGGTAAGAAACCAAGTCTGAGTCATCTCAGAATTTGGGGTTGTCCGGCTCATGTCAAAAGACAACAAGCGGACAAGTTAGAGTTTAGGTCCTTTAGAGCTCGATTCATAGGATATCCTAAAGAGTCATTAGGATACTATTTCTACATTCCAGAAGACCACAATGTGATTGTGAGTCGACATGCCATATTTCTTGAAAAATAGTTTATTCAAGATAGTGGCATTGGAAAGCAGATTAAGCTTGATGAGAAAGTCTCACAAGCAGAAAGAGCTAAGGACCAAGTGGAACCAAATCAGGTTGAGCCAATAAGAACACTACCTCCTCCACCTCGTAGATCGGAAAGAGTTTCCCGTCCCCCTGAAAGATACTTAGGTATTATTTCAGAGGATGTAGAGGAAATGTTCCTCATAGGTAATGGTGCTCATGGTGATGATCCCAAAACCTACAACGAGGCGATATCAGATATCGACTCCGAGAAATGGCTTGAGGCAATGAAGTCAGAGATCGACTCGATGCACTCAAACCAAGTCTGGACCTTGGTAGATCCACCAGAAGGTATAGTACCTATTGGATGTAAATGGATCTTCAAGAGAAAGATTGGTGCAGATGGGAATGTGGAGACATTCAAGGCTAGACTAGTGGCAAAAGGTTATAGTCAACGTGAAGGCATTGACTATCAGGATACCTTTTCCCCAGTGGCTATGCTAAAATCCATCCGCACATTGCTTGCTGTTGCAGCCTATTTCGATTATGAAATATGGCAAATGGACGTGAAAACGGCATTCCTAAATGGATATCTTGAGGAAGATATCTATATGGAACAGCCACTAGGTTTCACATCCAGTGATACTGATCACAAGGTTTGCAAGCTGCAAAGGTCCATATATGGACTTAAGCAAGCATCTCGGAGCTGGAACACTCGTTTTAATGATGTGATCAAAAAGTTTGGTTTCATCAAAAACGAAGAGGAACCATGTGTTTTCAAAAGGGTCAGTGGGAGCGCTGTTGTCTTCCTCGTATTGTACGTGGATGACATCCTCCTTATTGGGAATGATATTCCCATGTTGACATCAGTCAAGATGTGGTTGTCTAAGGAATTCTCCATGAAAGACCTAGGTGAAGCATCCTTTATTCTAGGAATTAAGGTCTATAGGGATAGACCGAATAGGATGCTAGGACTTTCACAGAAGATGTACATAGAGGAAGTACTAAAGAGGTTTAGTATGGAAAACTCTAAGAGGGGATTAATACCCTTCAGACATGGTATTCATCTTTCCAAGAAGATGTGCCCCAGCACACCTGAGGAAATAGAACGCATGAGCAAGATCCCTTATGCTTCTGCAATAGGGAGCCTCATGTATGCCATGCTATGTACACGACCTGATATAGCCCATGCTGTGAGTGTCACAAGCAGATATCAGTCAAATCCAGGTGAAGAACACTGGACTTCTGTGAAATGTATCCTTAAGTACTTGAGAAGAACTAAGGATATGATGTTGGTCTTTGGTAATGGAGAACTCCTGGTCCAGGGATACACAGACTCGGACTTCATGTCCGATATAGATGATCGAAAGTCGACATCTGGCAGACTGTTTGTGCTGGAAGAGTTCCAAGCAAACGGTGATACCATCTCATCCGCGATTACCTTGAGAAAGGTTACGTTGAGGTCAAGAGAGTCAACTCCACAGATAATGTGGCAGACCCACTTACAAAGCCGTTGGGCCAGCAGAAGATCGAAGCCCACCTTGAGAAGATGGGACTTAGACTTGTAGCCAATTGGCTTTAGGACAAGTGGGAGATTGTTAGATATATGTGCCCTAGAAGCCAGAATTGGCTGACACTTGTAATACACTTCTAGGGGCAAAATTGTAATTTTGACTATAATTAATAAATGGGTTATTTTCTATCACACATGTGTATTTAGTGTCTGTGATACATCCTTTGAGTTAATGGTAATGATAATTCATATTTTCAAGAGTTGAAAATTTAAGACATGAATAATCATTATTAACTCATAAACAGCTCCCGACCATAGGATCATCACGAGGATGGTGATTGATCCGGAAGGTTGGTGTACGATCGCTTCTCTTTAGTAGATGAGTCTTGAGTCTACGGTGTGGAGACACCGGAGCGAGAGTACAGGTACTCGTTAGAGAACGAGGGCACTGAGCGTGACCACCTCGAGTAGTCATTAGGGAGTCTACCTTCTCGTCAATGACTGACTCGATGCTGCAGTAGTGTGTCTGGTTCTTTGACCTGAGATGCATCGGCAGTTCACCTTGAGGGTGTTATAGTTTGACTACACCATTACTCGGTCTCCTAGCCATATGGAACCCTGAGGTGTATGTTGGCTATGACATGTTCATTGTAGGAACTGGATTGCATCAAGATGGGATCTATCTACCTCGGTGGTAGAGGAGTAGCCCTATGATGATCATGAGAATCAAGTCCTGAAGCCCATGGCCATGGCAGAGTGAAATAATAGAAAGAGTTTCTATTTAGATTTTCACATTGGACTCGAATCGAATGATTACATCATATGACAGAGACTAGGGTTTGACGAGTTCACCTTAACCCTAATCTGATCGGGGCTCAAGATAGAAGAACTGAATCACACAGGTAGCTGCACCAAGAGGTTCGCATTCAGCTCTGATGGGTTGCCACCATATACTGCTAGGTGTCACTGGTGGATTTTGGGAGCAATTAGAATGATTTAGATGATCGATCATTCTAGCTGTTCGAATCAGAAGAGTTCTGATCCATCGAAAGGAGTTTCGATGATGTCGATGATAGAGATCATGACATATCCCATTACCATACAGAACTGAACCTAACTGGGTCACACAAACAAGGGTTTGAATCTGGTGATCATCAATTGAACTAATATAGTTCAATTGATCTGAATGAGATTCAATTAGGTTCAAGGAAATCGTGCTAGCACTCGATTGAACCTAACGTTCTTCTTTTGCTATCATAAATAAGTCGTCCTGTCTGAGCCAAAGGAGTTTGTGCTCAAACAGAAGTCTTCTTATGGTCTGACTGGAGGTTGTCCAAGTCAGAATAGGTTGTCTTATTTGTAAGACATTACCTGCCAATTTTTGGTCACCTGCCATTTCTTGGTTCTTTGACTTTGGTCAAAAGTCTACCTTTGACTGGTCAAACGTTGACCATTGACCCTTTGACTTTTGACCACATGTCATGCACCTATTGGAGAGCTGGTGGGGGCTTGTCCCCCTGCCAGAACCTGGCAAGGAGATGGGCGCACGCCAAGGGAGGCGTGAGCCCAAGTAAGGAGGCGCATAGGAGTCCTTGTGGGACAAGGACTCCATCTCCCTTTAGGATTCCAATGAGAGTTCTTCTAAGAATCCAGTTTGACTGGTCCAAGGCACTCTCCAAGTAGGAATCCAGGGGACTCTAATCCCACCAATCAGATTTAGATCTGATTTCACAAAGGGTTGTGATTGGTTGGGAGGAAGATGACTTGGATCACGCTTAGTCTATATAAGAGACCCAGCGCCCAAGTGAAAAAATAATCAAGAAGCAATCTTCCCACGCCCCAAGGCTGCCTCTCTCCCCTTTCTCCACGCCATACTCTCATCTCCCCTTGCTCTCCACGTCCAAAAGTGTTTTGGATTTGGATTGGTGCGATTTAGATCAAGAAAAGGAGATCAAAAGCAAGAAGGCTGCGCTGCTGCGAAGAACGACTGCAGATCTTCAAAAGGAGTTTTGAAGATCCTCCAGATCAGATCCAGATCTGATTTTTGGAGGCGTGATAGAGAAGAAGAGGATCTCCAGATCCAGCCCGAGTGGATACCGGTAGAGGCCAGGCGCTTGCGTGGCTTGATCCAGAACCTTCCGCTGCAAACAGGATCATCAACAGGGTAATAGGATTACCCTATTCAGGTAAATTGAATGTGATTTAATTTATCCTTTTCATTTAATTTTTATTAAATAAATAAGAATCAGATCTGAAGCATCCCTGATCTGATACAGATCTAAGAGAAAAAATTTTGAAATATATCTCTTGATCTGATCAGATCTGAACGAACCTGGTCAGGGAAATCAGGATTTCCCTTCAGTGATGGCCGACTAAGCGACTCAGGATCAGCTCTCTGACACTGCTGCCCTTGCCTCTTGGCAGCAGCCCTCCAGATTCTCTGTCTAGAGAGGGAACTCCCAGGTACTTCAGAATTCCATCTTGCACAGCCACCTCCAATCTCTCTTTGATCAAGTGATAAAGCTGCACCAGTGTCTTGGGGCTAAAGTGCACTGCTTACTTGGTAAGATTTATCTTCTTTCTTGAGGCAGCATAATAGTCCTCCAAAATTGATCTGAATCTGATAGCACTCTAGATAGTAGTCCGACCCATCAATAAATAGTCATCTATAAAAAGAAGGTGCGAGATCGGCTGGGCCCTGGGTGTAGGCACATAAGGGGCAACCACCGACCCAAGGGAAGCAACATGAAGGGCTCTCGAAAGAGCATCAGCACAAATAATGAATAAATAAGAAAAGAGAGGACAACCTTACCTTAGCCCAACAGTGGAATAGAAGAACTCAGAAGGCATCCCATTTACCAGAATGGCAAAAGTAGAGCTTTTGATGCAAGCCATAATCCAGTCAATCCAGTGGAGATGAAATCTGAAACACCGCAAAGTATCCTCTAAGAATCTTCAGCTCATTCGATCATAGGCTCTCTTCATATCCAGTTTAATAGCCATGAGTGCCCTGCTAGGTGGAGCACGAAAAAGATCATACATAAATTCCTGAGCAATGAGGATATTATCTAAAATGTTGTGACATCCAACAAACGCCCCTTGCTCCAAACAAATTAAGTGTGGAAGAACCTACTTCATCCTCAAAGCCATCGGCTTGGTTAGGGTTGTTAATGGATTGGATCCAGACCCGAGACCCGCGAGTATTTATCCGACGGATTCGAATCTGGTACTAGTATTGGACCCATTTACCTGGACCCGAATCCAAACCCGATAAATCATGATATAAATGGATAGGGTCTGGATATTTAGTATCCAGATTCGATAGATCCAAAATTTGAATTATATATATAATATAATATAATAATATTATATATATAAATATTAAAAAATATTTTAAGTCATTGGATCAAAGATCTAATGGTCTAAAATTATTCAAAACCCTTAAACCCCTATCTCCCTCTCTATCTCCTGACGGCACCTCTCCCTCCCCTCCTCCCTGCCTCTTCCTCTTGGCCGTGAGATCTCCTCATCGGCGGACCACGACTGGATCTTGATCTCGCCCGCGCCCCCTCCAATCTTCTGATAGATCACGCATGATCTCGCTTGCCAACTCCCTCCCTCTCTCTATCTCCCTTGAATCTCTCTTGCTGGCGACGGCAATGAGGTCGGACCCCTCTCTCCCTCTCTTAATCTTTCTTTCTCCCTTTCTCAATGTCTCTCGCCGGTAAGGTCGGACCTGGGACCCCCTCCTTCCCTCTCTTCCTCTCTCGATCTCCCTTGTCGACGATGGCAACGAGGCCGAACCCCTCCCGCCCTCTCTCCCTCTCTCGATCTCCCTCATTGGCGATGGCAGCAAGGCTGGACCCCTCCCTCCCCTCTCTCTCTCGATCTCCCTCATCGATGAGGCCGGACTGGAGACCCCCTCCCTCTCTCTCTCTCTCCCTCGATCTCCCCTCGTCGGCGATGGCGGCAAGGCTGGACCCCTCCCTCCCTCTCTCTCCCTCTTCCTCGTTGATGAGGCTGGACCCGGGACCCCCTCCCTTCCTCTCTCCCTTTCTCGATCTTCCTCAAATCTTCCTCGACGGCGACGGTGGTGAGGCCAGACCCCTCCCTCCCTCTCTTTCTCTCTCGATCTCCCTTGCCGACGGTCGGTGAGCGACCGTCCCCTCGCTCTCAATCTCCATCTCAATCTCTTTCTCTTAGTTTCGGATCCCAAAATTGGGTTTGAATACCCAGGATCCATTAGGATCCGAATCCAGTATCAGTAACTAAAATCGGATCCGAATTTGGATATTCAAGTTTCGATCCAAACCCGACCTGTTAACAGATCTAAGCTTGGTGCATATCTTATACATAGTCATGCACAAGCTGATCGGTCTAAAATGCTCCGGCTCAGATGCATCATGTCTCTTTAGTATAAGGGCAATGAACGTCTACTGCCACATCTTCGAAATCTGTCCAGTGATAAAGAACTCCGGAACCACCCTCATAATCTCGGAGTGGATGATAGGCCAATAGCATCTAAAGAAAAGAGGAAAAAACCAGCCGGGCTTGAAGCTTTATCTTCAGACATTGACCAAAGAGTCGCTCGGACCTTCCCCTCCAACACCACTACGATATCTATTCTCTTGCTCCATAACACGATGCTTTGGGGAAGGGGTTTGAAAGATTCGACTGCCCTCCAAAGATATAGTCCACCGAGATCTGAAAAAGCTCACAATCTCCTATCTTAGCGAATCCTCATCGATCAACCACTACCTCCCGGCATCTCTAACCGTCCGGATCTAGTTCTTATGATTCTAAATGATAGTAGTCTGGTGGAAGAATCTCATGTTCCAATTTTCTTCCTTAGTCCAATGCACCCTAGATTTCTACCTTTAGAATACCTCCTGCTGCCTTAAGAGAGAATGGTGCTCGGATAGCAACCTTTGAAGATCAGCTAACTCTCTATTCATAAGCCCTCCCTCATGGTTCTCTCAGTTCTGGAGCTCAGCAATGGACAATTCAGTGGCCTCAAGTCTTCCGAAAATATCTCCAACCTCCTCTTTATACCATCTCAAAAGTCTTCTTCTCATGAGCTTCAATTTTCAAATAACTTGTACTTAGCATCTACGGATCAGCGTCCGCTAAACCTCCTTCATATTGTTTCAGGATTTAGGATAAGAGAGCCACATCTTCTCAAATCAGAAGGGATATCTCTATCTATTCTTTAAACACATGAAAGAATGATGGAGCAGTTTTATGTCTATGATAAAGTTGTAAATGGAGGTATCCTACCAAACATTCTCAAAAGTAATGGAATAACTCACTCAAACAATGACACATATTTGGTAATTCTATTTCACTGGATTGATAGAATTTAGTTATCCCATGAAATACGAAAAAATTATGCTTCCCAAATCCCAATCACAATTACATTCATATCCATTCTTTAAGCTTATCAAAGCATGGGATGGCAGTTTTATCCTTATAAAAAAATCCAGATAATCATGAAAATAGGTGCACCCGCTAATCTCTCTAACTAAATACCAGAAAAGTAACTTGTTTTGTGGAATAAATTATCCCATCTATTGTTGGAGAAATAACCTTGTATCTTTTATGTGAAAGTAGAATTTATATTCTTTAACGTGAATCTACTACTGGATTATGCAATGGTGATTTTGAGGTCCACGTGGATGGATAAATGAAAAATTTTGAAATATTTTTAAATTTGTATAGAATGCAATGTGATGGATGACATCGTTGAAACAATTAATCATTTCTTCACACGGAAGATGCAATCTGGACCCAAACAATTTTTCAAACATTATTCACTCCGGCTTTTATATTATCAATCCCTTCGGTTCTTTTTGTAATCATACAAGAGCAATAGGAGCCAAAGTATTTTAATCAAAGAGATTAAGTGTAGCTACGTTGGTTGAATATTGACCCATAAATATAAATTATTGCTTTTGATCTTTCCGCGTGAGATTGATCACCGAGAAAGTTGTGGTCGAAGAAAAACTGCCGCTAGAGCCTTGCTCGATTATCTACAAAAAAAATCTTCATCGAAAAGTTCTTCAGATTCTGTAACGCTCAAATTAAAAAATTGAAGAACAATGAGAGAAGAAAATGTTGAATTAAATGCATGCTTGGAGGATTTCAAAGCTTCTTTATTTATAGGAGAAGAATTAGAGTCGTAGCCATTTTGAATTTTAATAACTTTTTGAATTAGTGTCACGAATTGATTCAAATTTTTTTATTTTTTTTTTAAATTTGAATCATGAAGAGCTTCTTTCTTATTTGGACTTTTTCAAAAAAAAAGTGAATATGAAGAAATTGAAGATGGCTCGACAAAAAATGATATATAATAGATCGTCAGAATTTAAATAGCTCGTCGCTAGTTAATTTGGAGAGGATCATTCTAAAAATATGGAGATAGCTCATACATAGATAAGCTATAATAGGTCATCATAATCTAATTCATAATAAATCATTGTTGGAGATTAGTCGGCCATATACGACTTATAGTAGGTGGTATATAAATAGCTCATCATATAATGAATTATAATATATTAGTCGGAGATGTACATCATCTGAGATTGAGGTTAAGGAAGAATGATCTATAAAATTATTAGTCTTTGTAACTTTCGCAACTAGACATGATAAATTAGTAGCCGAAGATGGGCAATATGCCATCCACAACATAAATTATTTTTTATTTATATAATGCCCTATATTCAAATAAGGCACACAGACTCTGTGACCTTCCGCAGCTATGGAGCCACAAACGCTTCGAAAACTTCCGGGTCGAGGCTGCCCATTTCCATATGGTCCAAGCTATCAATTTTTTTTTTTTAATGGACCACAGAAACCTATTCCGTAAATGAATTAATATATAAAGATATGAATAGATAAAAAATAATAGAGATAAAAATGTAGCTATCTCTTGAAGTTATAGAACGGGCTGTTTGACCACCGATTTTCTTGATAAATTACTCAGGTCCTACCCGTTGAAAAATTATCAGGATTTGTGATAATGAAAGATAGATGGGCATTGGCCATTGGCTATTAAGCCCAACTCGCCGTTGCTTTCCATAGCATACGTGGTATTTAAGCTTTCATTATCCTTAATAGACAATGGCTTCATGCATCATTATTTTATTTAAAAATCCAAAATTTAAATTATCTTATATCAAACTGTAAACAGTAGTTTATAACAATAGAGCAAGGACATTAAAAAAAAATTATACACGTACATATTCATATAAAGAGTGGAATGATATTCTACAAAGCACGACTGATGGCAATGGACATCAAATATTTTGTTAGAGAAAAATTTATATCAAATATCATGACAATGCATTATTTTGTTTATTTCTAAATTTAAATAGATTATACCTTATTTCTACTTTATGCTGTGTAAAATGGAAAATTCTTGGATGCTCGGCAACATCTAAAGTTTAAAATTTTATCACTCATGAGTTTTTTCTTAAAAATAAAAATAAGAAAATATTTAGAGGAAGGAAAATAAAATTACTTCATTAGAAAGAAAATTTAAATTTTTTTAAAAAAATATGTTAAAAATCGAACTTAAGGAATCTTCTCTTTTTTCACTTTTTATCGTAAAAATCCAAAATTTTTTGGTCAAAACTCAAAAATCCATAAGTCTTATTTCAACTTATTCTCCATTTTTTTTTTTTATCATTATATCAGTTTCTACCCATTTCAATTGTCCCTATTTCTGTTTGATCTTAGCTGTACATTTTCTCTCACGTACACCTGATGACATTTTTTTTTTACTTTCTTTAATCTCCTCCATTAATCACGATTAATCATATTCCTTTTTTTTTTAGAAAAAATAATCATATTCCTTTTTTTTTGGGGGGGGTGGGGGGATAAAAAACAATCATATTCTTTTTTTTAGTAAAAATTAATCATATTTCATGAAAACTTGTATGGCCAGTAGCCCACCGAGCACCATAACAGAAAGTATCGGTGAAGTTATCACTTTTGTCACCGGTTCATGCAAAGGTAAGACAAAGGTACCGATGACGATTGCATACAGTGTGCTCAACACCATTTTATGTTCTTTATAGTACTTCCCTCGTTCTCAGCCCAACGTTTTGCCATCCACGGTTGGACGCGGAGAAACCATTCTAATCCTGAGCGTGCCTCCTCACGGCGGTGTCCGTATCCTCCTCCACCATGGAATGGATCTCTTTCCTATTTCAAAATAGTCCCGATGATCACAGCCGGCCATCCACATGATTAGCGGGAGTTACCAAATGACTGGCTGTGATCTTACGCTTGTATCAATTCCTGAAAGAAAGTCACTGCTTCTCAAGGGCACCGCGACGCACGGGATTGGTCTTCCTATGACGGAGCATAGGAAGCTCGTGGCCCTCCAAGACGCAGCGGGTTGCCATTCTCCACAACTATTTAAAGGCGTCGCCGGTGATCTTATCGCTCGCAAGATCCCTTCCTTTCTCCGCCTTGGTGTCAGGGTTTGTTTTTCTTTAGATCCGGTGTCGTGTCGATTTCGAGTATGGTGATTTCTCTGTTCTTGTTTTCAAGATCGGTTATTTTAATTTCTTTGTGAAATTCTTCTTCAGATCGAATGGCTTCATCAGTGGCGCCTCTCGCGCTCTGCGCCTCGGCGGTTGCCATCCGAGAAAACTCTAAGGTTTTGATTTGTTTTCTTGTTCTAAATTTCTGTTCACTTTGATGTTGTTTGGAATTCCAATCTGTTTATTTGGTTGCTTAAATGAGAGAATTGTGTTGAGCAGCGGATTGGAGTCGGAAAGAGAGGTGGCAATCTCTTTTTTAAGGGAAAGGTAACCTTTTTAATCATCTATTGGTGTTTCTGTAGATTTCGTTCAAGATTTTTTTTTTTTTTTAAAAAAAGAGAGTTTCCTGTCGGTTGTGGTACGAGTGTCTTATTAGCAGTAATTTGTTCTCATAGGAGGATACTACAATCAATAGGTTGGAAAAATAACAAGAATTTACCTGCACACTTCAGTGTTAAGAGAAACAGTTACACGTTTGTTCATTTACTATTATTCTTTTGTATTTTTGCATTATAGCTATTATTGATCGATGGAATTACATGTGAAGGCCTCTTCTAGATTTGAGAGTATCTAAAGTCGCCTGTGCATTGTGTAATAATATATTAGTTGCGTTTTTAATGTTTTTGAAGCGTATACTGTAATCCAGGTATGCATGTTATTTGTTCTTAAACAGAACAACACGATAAAGGTATGATTCATGAGGATCTATAAATAACTAGAAAAGAGAGTGAGCTAGACTGGTCTTCATCTCAGCAAGCAGAAACTGAATACAAGCAAATTAGACGATAAAACATGTCCAAGTTTCTATGCGGCTACACAAGCTAGTTACTAGAGCCTTAGGGAAGCAATTATTAGCCATGCTATAATCTTAGCAATTGATAACTTTAGGCAATGATTAACAACTTGGTTTTGATGGGGTTGAATGGGTTCAGATTTTGGTGGTTTTGCCTCTTATTTTAATTGAAGAGTGTTAAATGTGCAACAACAGTAAAAAAACAAAAAAAAATTCTTTATAGGAAAAGGGGCTGAGAAAATGTATCAGAATTATCCTAGAGCATATTGTATCTGTTGGATTTTCAGGTGTATATTCAACTCATTTCAGGCCAATACTATCAAAAATTACTTTTTTTTTTAAAAAAAAAGTCAACATTTTGGCATTCATGTTTTCAGAGTGTAACCCATCATTATATCCATTGGTCTCATTTGTTGACAATTTGAGACTGAGAGAATAAAAATATATGTGAAGTCTGAGGTCAATTTTCCCAACTTTATGCTCAACCCTTGTGAAGGTAACCATTAGAAGGCCCTACTCCTCTATCCTCATATTTTCGCTCGTGGAACTTACAAGCACCCAGAAAGTCTCTCAAGCCTTAAAAAAATACCTGTTGCTATATACAAAATATAAATGCTTCAATGTTTTTAGAACTTGAAAAATCCATGTTGAGTTTAAGCAAAATGCTTCTTGGAGGTTGGATTTATTCCTCATGAGGAAGTTTCCATTCTCTTAACTCAGAAATGAAGAAATTACATAAAAACAACATTAATTATTGGAAGATATGCAAAGATTTGAAATGGTCTATATTGGTCAAACACTATTTGGGACTACCAAGACCAATAAAACAGTCATCGTTTTGGATTTAATTCAGATGAAATTGGAACTCTCTGACCAAACTCTTATAAGCCCTAGTGACTGGCATTGATAACTTGAGGCAAAAAGGCCTCTCATCACCTATGAGCACCTATGTCATCCAACTTTGGTTTATTTTGCATGATTTTGCAGCCTACCATCACAGGGACATCTTAATTTGTTCTCTTCACACACACACACACACACAGAGAGAGAGAGAGAGAGAGAGAGAGAGAGAGAGAGAGAGAGAGAGAGAGAGGTTGAAGTATAGGTCATATCTGATCCAATGTTATTTTGACTAGGCTGGTGATTGCCACACGTATTACATTAGTATACAGGACCACAAGAGAAACAATGATTACTTTGTGGTTCTGGATTACTGATGTTATTTTGACTAACAGCATATGTGAACACATCTCTTAGTAGGTGATAGACAGTATATGTTGATCCTGAACTTGTGCTAGATGTATTTTAATGTTGCCCCTTTTTTCCCTTTCCTTTTGAAAAAATGGGGATACTTTGATGAATGACCTTTAACATATGTTCTCACTGGCTTATATTATTGTTCTTGTTTTTATTTTCAAGCAATCAATGGTTCAAGCATATCTCAAGACACATTCTAATATTCTAGCAAATGCGACTTTCATTCATCTCTCTTGCTTGTATTTCTTGTTCATTTTTATTTTTTCAGTTGATTATTAACTTTCACTATCTAGAAATACAAAAATTAATTCTCCAGTTTTATATTTTAAATCAATTTTCATAGGTATTGGAAACTCGTCTTAGGAACATTTTGAGATCTATGGAATTTTTTAAGAACACTAATTCTCTTGGTTTCTGTACAACTCCATTCAAGATATTGGAAAACCATATAGGATACTAGTACTCATGTTTCATTTCACTCTGTATATGTATGTGTTTGTGCTCTCTTACTTTATAAGGGTGTTGAAGGAACCTTTTATCTCGATGGCTGTGGTTTGTCACAATAATTTGTTGAAGATGATGAGTAATTATTTCAGGTTATTGTCTTATGAGTTGGATCTTAAGTGAGTGTAATTTCATATATATATGAGCATCACGAGATGCCCATTTAAAAATTAATAAATGTGATAAGACATAATTCGCTCGGTGTAAACAGGTTCTCATTTTTCTCTGTGCAAATAGGCATGCAATATTTGATGCATCCAAAATTACACCCAACTCTTAGTTTGTGGTCTTCCTTATAGTCAACATTATCCTCTATCTTGCAGCATATCTAAAATGGAACAGTGGGTCCATCTGATAGATCTTTGAAGTCGTTAAAAAATAACTTAAAATTTCTCAACTTCTTGTATGTCCTGACAAGCTGTGATAATGATGCAAACTTGGTATCCAGCCACACACACACACACACACACACACACACATATAGGACATTTTTACAGTAGACGGTTATAATTTTTGTAGATTTTTGTTTTTCTCAAGTTAAAGTAGATTTAGTCAAATATGTGCTCTCTTTTTCTGTGTGATAAATCTGATCTACGTTAATTACTTAAGTTCATATTATGGAATGGGTGAATAGCCATAATATTTTGAAAGTTTGTGCACCAGATGTCAACCTCATTGAGCAAAATCAACCATGTACAAGCTTGTGGAGGTAAATTCTGGGTAAAACCAGGAAAGTTTGGATATTAAACCACATGAAATTGATTTTAAATACTGGGACAAATCAAACGAGGTGGTGAGATTCTAGTTTTTTTATATAAAGAGATCAACCCTCCAAAAGTTATATAGACTTTATGGAAGTTTAGATGAAAAGGGAACACGTTAACTTTTATCCTTATACTTGGTATGAAGGATGGATTGAAAATAGAATGGATAGAGGAGGATGGATGAGGGAAAGGATCCTCTCATGTACTTTGTGAAACATGGAAGAATGGATGGGAATGATTGCCTCCTTTATTTGTATAAGAGGAATAAAAGAAAAGATAGATGATTTTTGTATGTATGATATTTTTACTAAACTATTTTTTAATAAAAAAATATTATTATCAATTTATAATACTTATTTATACTATAAAAGCAGAGCAATATATAAGTTTATAATCTTTATAATTTATAATTTTATAAAATTATATATATAATTTTAATTTAATTTTTATTAAATAAATAATTTTATAAATTAATTTTTACAAAATAATTATATAAATAACTAATTGATTTATAATTTAATTTAAATAATTAATTAATCTTATATAAATAGTTAACTAAAAATAGTAAATATAAATAAAAAATAGAACAATTCTAATTAATCACTTATAATTATAGAAATTATGTATTAATAGGTAAAATAAAAATATATAAATAAAATGAATGAAAAGGTAAAAAAGTGTTATAGTTTTATTAAAAGAATAATAAAAAATAATTTTGTCAATGCAAAAACTTACTTTTCGCATGCTCTATCCATCCTTCCAATTTGGAAGGATGTAAATTGGTGATCCAAGATGGATGGGCAATCCCTCTTTTTTATCCATCCTCTCTTAGATGTTTTGAATTAAACGGTGGATGGGGGCTAGCCATCCTTTCAACCCCATCTATCTTTTCTCTCATGACCCCAACCAAACATAGAATTAACAAAAGAAAATATGTTCCTCTCTTAGAACGATTTTTAGAGGGTTGATATTAGGTTACAACTGGTCACGAATTTTCTATCCTTGAAACCTTTGGTATAATCAACTACATATCTGATGGAAAAGACTTGACCGATATTGACAATGATTGATGACCATGAAAACAACATTGATGGTGCTGATGACAGAATTATAGAAAGCCGAGGAGTTGAACCAATAAAATATACCAGGATAGAGAGCAAAGTGAGATTTTATGAGCTTGTGCAGTGACAACTAGAATAAACCCTGACAAGGGGCCCATATTGGATTGATCATGAGAGAACTTGGACAGGATGACCTGGACACAGATTTGAGAATGGATCTAAAAAAGCTTCCTGGCAACGGGTATGTTTCCTCGGTGGGGATGGGTGGAGGAGGACACATAAAGATGTTTGTGGATAACTTTTGTTGGTTCTGTTTAAAATTACTTTTTAAATTCGTTATAAAACTGCTGATCAATAATAATTTTTTAATTGTGACCACAACCATTTCATTTTTATATTAGAAGTTCTCAGATTAACAGATCTAAATATGGAACTGAATTATGCTGGGAGATTTTAGTAGTAATCACTATGGGGTTTGCAGGCTTTTGGTCGAGTCAGTATGGCTGTTGCAGTTAATGTGTCTCGTTTCGAGAGCGTGACTATGGCACCACCAGATCCAATTCTCGGGGTTTCTGAAGCATTCAAAGCAGACACAAGTGATGCAAAACTTAACCTTGGGGTTGGAGCTTACAGGACAGAAGAACTCCAACCTTATGTTCTAAACGTGGTTAGGAAGGTATATGTTGATTATTCTGGAAAACTTCATCATCTAATACTTGGTGCGTGAAGACACCACAAGCAGATTTTGTCATACTTCAGGCTATTCTTTTCTATTTTTCCCTATCACTATAAAATTAGAAGGAACTCTCATTTCTTTGACCATCCAATATTAATTAAAGGTAATTAATTAATATTTTTCTGCAGGCAGAAAATCTTATGCTGGAGAGAGGAGAAAACAAAGAGGTTATTTGAAACAGCCAGCTGAAGGGATTTTATGGAGATATACTTCTCATTTGCTATTCTTCTTTTACCTTTGAGTTCTGTTTAATGTTGCAGTATCTTCCTATCGAAGGTTTGGCTGCATTTAATAAGGTTACTGCAGATTTACTCTTTGGAGCAAATAATACTGTCATCCAAGAAGGAAAAGTATGCTGTTTTTCTTCTTCTTCTTCTTCTTCTTCTTCTTCTCTTATATTTTGATTTGATTTGCATCAAATCATGCAAATGGAGGAAATAGTCATGATTATTTATTTTTTGCTATGACATCTGTAATCCAGGTTGCTACTGTTCAAAGTCTTTCGGGGACTGGATCACTTCGTCTGGCTGCAGCATTTATACAAAGATATTTTCTGGATGCAAAAGTTTTAATATCATCTCCCACATGGGGTATGCATGTTCTCTTCCTAAGCATCTTTTGGCCTGCCGTGCTGTGATATCCCTTTGTCAATTTGTCTACATACACTGGATCTGCTAATTCTTTTTTTTGTTTTTATTTATATGTGAACAGGTAATCACAAAAATATTTTCAACGATGCCAGGGTTCCTTGGTCTGAATATCGTTATTATGATCCGAGAACTGTTGGATTGGATTTTGATGGTATGCTAGCAGACATAAAGGTATACAATACTTTGCTTTGGAGTCAACTGAACTGGGCTTCCTCTTATATTCTTTAAGAACACCAATAAGCATGCGGTTGATGGAGAAATTTTCTATCTTTTCTTGTATCAAAATTCTAATACCCCTTATTTGATATTATATTCATCGGTCATTTTCCTCCCATATGTTTCTTGTTACTGATAGCTCTTAAATCTACATGCTGCCTCTTGAATCGTTCTCTTTCAGATGCCAATTTCACTTTTTTCTTTAAATTTTAGAATTGGAATATCTCAGTATCTTATGTTGTTAAGTTAGGGACCTTAAGCTTCAGGTTCCTGCTGGTTCTCAATCCCCAGCCTTCCACTTCCATCTGCATTTGCCAGTTTTAAGTAATAATACTGTAAGAAGAGGTCTGAATTGATGGGAAAAGGCGGATAAGATTTTTTTTTAAAATCAATTGATTACTTTGTTTAAAAAATTCCCATGATTGATGATTCCATCGCTTTGTAGAATTGATTTATGATCTTGAGAAGTAAAATTCATACTTCCAAAGATGAAATAACTATTGCTCTTAATATTATTCATCCAGTTTATTTAATTATTGATTTGCTTTTCTAGGCTGCACCAGATGGATCTTTTGTTCTGTTACATGGCTGTGCTCACAACCCAACTGGAATCGACCCAACTCCTGAACAGTGGAATAAACTTGCTGACATCATTCAAGACAAGAATCATATCCCTTTCTTTGATGTTGCATACCAGGTAAAGCAGCTTCTATATGACTATTGTTTGCTTTACAATATTGTGCCTGACTTCGAAATGCTGCAGGGTTTTGCCAGTGGAAGCCTTGATACAGATGCATACTCTGTTAGGTTGTTTGTTGAACGTGGTTTGGAGCTTCTGGTTGCTCAGTCCTACAGTAAAAACCTAGGATTATATGCAGAAAGGATTGGAGCTATTAATGTTGTTTGTTCATCCTCAGATGCTGCAGCAAGGTACAGTATATGGAATTGCATGATTTGCAACAATTTGGGCTGTTCCGTATGTGGTTCATGGTATACTCTGATTGTTAATTGATGCAAGATCAATATATTCTTCTCATGATTAGGGTGAAGAGCCAGCTGAAAAGGCTAGCCCGACCAATGTATTCAAATCCTCCTGTGCATGGTGCTCGGATAGTTGCCAACGTCGTTGGAGATGCAACTCTTTTCAATGAATGGAAACAAGAGATGGAACTAATGGCTGGGCGTATAAAGAATGTAAGGCAGAGACTCTTTGACTACCTCTCACAGAAAGATAAAAGTGGAAAAGATTGGTCTTTCATTCTCAAACAGATTGGCATGTTCTCCTTTACTGGCTTGAACAAAGCACAGGTAGGCACCCTCCTCTGAACTAAATGACTTGTTGTTTATATGTGGTTGGCTATGGAAATGGGAATTTTCTGAATAGCTTTTTATTTTGTAATTCTGTACCATCTTCAGTTTACAAATTCTCATGACACTGCAAATCAGAATGCGCAGTTATATAGCTAGTATATTTTCTCATATTATCTGTTTTTGTCTTACCAGAGTGAGCACATGACGAACAAATGGCACGTATACATGACTAAGGATGGAAGGATATCTTTGGCTGGATTATCTCTCTCTAAGTGTGAGTACCTTGCAGATGCTATCATCGATTCATTCCACAATGTCGGTTAGGATGTATCGGATGTTGAGTTACCATATTCTGTATTGATGGCAATGCTGGGACTTTTTGATCTTGTTCTAGCTGTTACCTTGAATCATGGTAGTGAACCTTGCCAAAATTAGTACATCCATTTGCAGCCATTTTGTGATGAGAATAAAATAATGCCTCTCTAAACAATTATTAGAACATTTTGTATATGTATAATAATAATTATAGCCATGATTATCTACAAATGCCTTATTTTTTGGTAAATAGTTATGAAATGCTTCAACGGTTACTTGTTTATGTTGTAAGATGTGCATATATGGTTTTGATTAGAGAAGATCCAGGATCATTGAAGACGTGCTTATGGATTTTATGAATTCTAATGCTCACAAAGAAAAAGATGATGCGACTCCACATGTATGGTGGGGATTTGGTCGAGTGGACGAATAAGGTAATGTCGGAGATGCATGTGGCTGCCTCAGCATAGGACTGCTAAGGCTGCACGCAGAAACATAAATGGATCGTCACTTGCTCTTTACAATATAATCATGCTATCCATTATATTAACAAATTATATATATATTTTTTAGGTGCTATCTCATTAAGCTGGTAAAGTTTTTGGAGGTTGTATTAGATAACTTGGACCACCAGATTTGAGGGGCGTTTTCTTTATGAATCGATATGGAGGATAAGCAATCAAACAAGGGAAAAAAGAAAAAGGAAAAACCTCAGATTTTGACTCCGTATTGCTTTTCTAAGTGGATAGCATGTGGATAATATTTGTGCATCGGCACTGAACTACGTTTACTTCATTATTGTTTAAGGTATTTTTGATTGTACTGAGTTGATCAAAGTGGAAAGCATTACTTTTGGAGAAAAGAGTTTTGAAGAGTAACTTTCATATAATCAACTCTACTCTCCCATTCATTTACTCAAAATAACTCTGAAAGGAAGAGGCTCGGACTGTTAAGTTGATCTCAAGGGAGAACAATGGCCCAGAATATGTTGGTTTGTTTGTTGATCGGTTGCATCTTATGATATGGTCCGTTTCAGATTCTTCTAGGTTACTAAATAATCTGATGATTCTTAAGAATTATTTATCTAAAAAAATAATTATAAAAAAAATAATTTTTATCATATTTAATTGGTGAAAATATTATTCTAAAAAATAATATTGAAAAAGAATTATAATGTTTGGTCGGAGATAAATCAACTAAGTATATGATCAATTTATAAATATATCTTTTAAAATAAAATATTTTTTTAATATTAGTATAGTATTGTCATCTTCAATTAATTTTTATATAATGATTATAATCACATAATTTTTTGCATAACGCCATCTCCATCGTAAATTTTTTGTAAAATTTTTTTTATAGAATAAATTCAATAATAATATATGCAGCTTTATTAAAAATATTTTTGTCAGATATGCATTACCACTATTTGAAAATTTATCAAATATCAATCTTCTATAGTATTTATTTTATCTTCTTTCTCTGAAAAGCAAAAGATCTATCACTATTTTTATCATCTTTCTCTTCCACTTTTCATACCAAATATAATAATCCGATGTGAAAAAGAGATTATTCCCAACCAAATAGATCCTTAGATATTTCTATATAGCTCATTTATGTACGAGTGATCTTTCGAAATGAAAGAAAAACAACTGCTACCCAACCTTGTTATAACTGCATGAACATGAATCAGCCCATATTCTACAAAGCATTCTATCACCCGAGCTTCAAAGCAAGATATCAAGAGAACAATTTGGAACTCATTGGGGGCAGCATGGAACAGAACCAGGTAGAACTTGTGCACAAGCTATATAGATGATGGCTCCACACTAGCTTGTTGCAGGCTTCCAATGTGATTGTGATATTCCTGGTTTGCGCAGGCTAAGGGCCCCATAAACCTCCAAGTTCTATCGGCACAATAGGAATGAGAGAGTGCAGGACATCTGCCATCAGTGGCCTGTAACCAGGTTCTGGTTGGACACATAAAACAGCAATTGCTGCAACCTGGACCACCCCACATTATACTGGTAAGAAAAGCCAAATAGAAACGTCAACAATGGTAAGAAAATTTTCATTAAATTCTAAACGGCACACCTGGCACAAGTGTTTTAGCTCCATAGCGTTCCTGATCACAGGATCCACCATGTTTGGAAGCTGTAATCTATCAGTAAGCTGAGGAACGGCCTAGACACAACCAAATGAGATCTTCAGATAAGATTGTGCGGTGCAAAAGCATTTGGATGAGAAGTGATGATCAAAGCGAAGCGTACCCAAGTGACGATGGATTGGCATTGAGATGGTGCTGTTTTCTCCACTGGTTTTCTTCCCATCAGGAGTTCCAAAAGGATCACTCCAAAAGCATAGACATCGCTTTTCTCGGTGAGTTCACCTGGATAACCACGTCCATCACCTTAGATAACGAAAGTGTTTTACATAAAATATGTGACACTTCGATAAAATAACTTATAGAATACAATTCTGATCACAAAGAAGGGCGGATAGAATACTTACCATTTAAGAGGTATTCTGGAGCAACATGACCCAAAGCACCTGAATGTTGGAGGTTAGCTTTGTTTTGACTACCAACAGCCACCGCAAGGCCAAAGTCAGAAATCTACGTCAAAAGGTCCACATAAAAAGAATGGTATATTTTTCATGCGTCGCCGCCGAGAAAGGCAAAGCATGTATATATATATATATATATATATATATATATATATATATATAACTAAACCTGATAATAATTACCTTCACATTAAACCCAGAATCTAGAAGAACACTAGATGATTTTAGATCTCCATGAATAATTGGTGGGTCGCAGTGCTCATGAAGAAATTCCAATCCTCTGTTTGACAGAAATGCAAACACCATAAATGTATGGGAGATTAAAAAGAAAATTAGGAAATTGATGCCACTCATGAACTAAACTGGAGTCACACACGCACAGAGAGGGAGAGAGAGTGAGAGTATTTACTTTGCAGTATCAACTGCAATTTTCATACGAATGTGCCAGGATAAAGCTGACCCCCGAGATGGTCCTGAAATAGCATAGTAGGAAAGAAAATAAAAAAGGTTCCAAAGCTTTTCTTGCCTTTTTGGATGCTATAGAGGAAATGCAAAAGATATACCATGCAACTGTGTCTCCAGAGTTCCATTTTCCATCATCTCATAAACAAGGAACCGAGTCTCCGCATGAAAACAATAGCCCACAAGAGAGATTATATTTGGATGGCATATTATACTCAGCAGATCTATCTCATTCTGCAGTATATTATGAGCATGAGGAAACAAAATCATAAAATAGATATGGAGCATTAATATGTTTTAGTAGAGAGAAATATCCAACAGGAATTCAGCTTATGAAAATTACCTCAAACTCTCTTTCATTCTCCTGCTTGCCACCATTTAACTTCTTCACAAGAGCAGTAATGCCTTCATTAAAGTGAGCTTTATACAGGTCCCCAGATACCCGTTTGGCTGATACATTTAACTCAGAAAAACTGTTGCTGGCCGCTTCTAACAAGTTGTAATCAATCATGGGAAGCAATCCTTTTCTGCCCACCATCTTTCTTGACTTGCTCGATGTCAGGACTAACATAATCTCTTTTGCACATGCAGAGCACAAAAAGTTTGACACCAAAGTGTGAGAAAAAGAAAAGAATCCAAATGAGCCGGCACAAATCTACTAGTTCAAAGGTGGCAGCCGAAACCACTCAAAAATTTAGTAGAAAAATGACAAAATCAAAAACAAAAGGACGGAGCACTGAAAAATGTTTATCACAAGGGATACCTGATGGTTGGATGCCCTCCAAATCAGAATTTTGATGACTTTTATGCCGAAAGGTCCGGCCACGGTATATCCACATCAAGATGATAGCAAGTGCACCAGAAGCCAGGATGATTGGCAAAACCAACACTTCATCTAAATGGTGATCATGATGCTGTACTGTTATCTGCATATCTGCATTCAAAAGATCAGATGACTAAGGAAATTGAGCAGATGTGCAACCCTGTTCACACAAAAGGCTGAGAAATTTATCTTCTTAGAAAAAATTCAAAAGCAACTCTTGTTTTTTCTCCTTTTCTCTTTTCTTTTCTTTTTCCAAACTTAGTTTCCAAAAAAGATTATCAAGATTCAAAGGAAAAGCCTCCTGAGTGCAAAGAACAATAAGAAACAAGCGAAAAAAAAAAAGTTTCATGAATGCGAAGTTTAAAGGATAAGCCATCATTTTTGGTGATGGTAACGTTATAATAGTGCAGCCTTTTATCATCAGCTATGCCTGATCAAAAGACACACATATAGAATAAAGAAAGCACGGCAAAGAACCAAGCTCTCTTACATGCTATAGCAGATTAACCATGGAAGAAAGAAACAAAGAGAACGGATAGATTTATTTGACTGATGACTTGTTAAAACAAGGGTAAAACTAACAGTACCTGGATGAAGTGGAGCCATTGATGGAGAAGACACATAGATGGGATCTCTGGCATTGATGAGGGCTGTGGATATGAGAAGGAATAAGGCCCAAATTGGTAGAGGTGTTTTCATTCCTTCCCCTAAGGAATAGAGAGAGACCTGTTGCAGTATCTGTAGGGGAAACAAGGGTATATGTGTGTGTGTGTATATATATATATTTTGGGAGATAAGGAGGGTTTATGGAATAAGTTGCGAAGAGAACAAAGCCTGGAGTATAAACACAAATGATGGAAGGATGGTAGAAACAACTTTATAAGGTTATGCTACTTCCAATTCCTTCTGTTTTTTTTGTTTGAACGGTATATATCTTCTGGCATTTATTTCTGCTTTATTTCTCTTTCTTTTATAAAAGAAGAAAATACGGCAATTGTGAAAGCTAGGCAGGGATGATGGCCGGAAAAATGATAGCTTTTATTCTTGGGGGCAGACAAATACGCGATCATGTTGCATGTGGCTGTTTCAGAAGAGCACAAAATAGATGAACGCATAATAAAA
This sequence comes from Cocos nucifera, assembly GCA_006176705.1. Classification (NCBI taxonomy): domain Eukaryota; kingdom Viridiplantae; phylum Streptophyta; class Magnoliopsida; order Arecales; family Arecaceae; genus Cocos; species Cocos nucifera. Next base: position 220,878 of record QRFJ01000813.1, on the reverse strand, counting down.
GCTAAGGTACAGGGATAGGACCAGGGTAGATAGCTTTTGAATGATCGAAGTTACACGGATCGCCTTGGAAAGCTTTCCATCAGGATGATTTATGTGTAAAAAATACATGATGTTTACTTAAATTCTTTCAGAAAGCAAAAGAACAGATTAAAAGGTTCGTAAAACACATAGAAAGAAGCCGTAACAGGGAAACAAAGGGAGGCAATTAAGTTATGCCGTGGATGGAAACATAAACTTGCCATAATAAAGAAACTGTTCCTACCAAATATATATATATATATATAGAAAATGTTCTTAAATCTCTTTCCAAAATTATCGATCTCTCTTTAGTGAAACACAACTAAAATAGAAAATTCATCAACCAACAAATAATTTCCTTTTAAAGAAATAAAAAAGTTTGTGAGGTCTCGTACCTTTGCTTTTTATTGATTGATTCGCTTCTTTTTAATCAAAATTTTAATTTTAATTTTTGATTTTTTGAATTATGTTGTTTAGAATCTTCAATCTCTATATAGTATATAATTTTCATTTCCTCTTAACTTTTTTATTATTTTATGTAATATTATTTTTATTTATAAACTATCTTTTATATAATCTGTATAAACCATAATTCTTGGTAGTAAATTGCTCCAACCTCAAGGGGGGGGAGGAAATTCACACCGGCACTAAAATTTCAAGAAGTATTAGCTCTCCATTAGCATCTGATTTTTTTTTTTTTTAAATTTACTGAAATATCTTATTAATCAAAAGATTTAATCAATTAATGATCAGTTGCAGCCTATATATATATATATATATATATATATGACATAAAATTGGTCAGCTAGTTTTTTTTTTTTTTGGTTGATTAAAGTAGGAGGTAGGTGGAGCTACCCCGCTTTTTTGAAATCACAATATGTACAGCTGCTGTAGTATACTAGCCTTTGTCCTGGAAAGTCAAGGGATTAATCAGAGAAAGGGTTTCCAATGAACAAAGTAGGAGGACCATCCATAAATTATGCATGTGAATATTGCACTTAAAAATAATGTATGAATAGATAATGACCATGGCCAGCTAATTCCTAATAAATAAATAAAAACCATAGATTTACTTGGGTGCATGATTTCACAAAAATGTAAGCATAAGACTTGCATAACAAATTAAATAAACCTACTAAGTTGCCCTATATCATGCTTGTCCTGCCAAAAAATGTATTTAGCGTTCTTTACTCCATGAGGCCAGGTAGTTGGCGCATGGTGGCGTTGGTCAATATGGTGGATTAGCTAAAAGGTCTACAAAAGATTTAGAGGATATTGAATCATTTTCATTAAGATTAAGAAAATGTGATTTGACCTACCAATCCCATCTGCATTTAATCTATCATAAATAAATTTACATTTATACTAAACGAATTTAGATTATAAACAGATCGGTCCATTTAATACATTTAATATTTACATCGGATTATGATTTCAGATATTTGATTCATTTAATTTATTTAATATTTAGGTTGGATTGAATGAGATAATCCATTCTACCTATTTAACTTATTTAAAATCTGTTAAACATGTTTCCGACTAGTTTAGCCCAATCTATTTAATCCATTAAAAATTTATTTAATCTGTATAATCTATTTAACTTAACTTAATCTATTTAATAAATGAATTAAATGAGTCGGGTTGGATAACCCGTTTAATAAATAGATTGGATTTAGATCAAAATTTTGACATGTTTAATAAATAGTCGAATTTGGGTTAATGATTTTTTGATCCGATTTATATCGATTCAACCCAACTCAATTGCCACCTAATTTTTATGGAGGTGCTTTACCAATTTTGTCCGAACATAGATAAAATAAGACATCGGTAAGGAATATAATAGGTTGTGATGCTATGTAGGATGGATTTCGCTATTATATTAGTGAAAAAGCACAAGTTTTAATATGAGCTCCAAGTACTAATTATCTTTTTATAATTTAAATAAAATATAATTTATTTTTTAAAGGATTACTCTGAGATGGTTTAATAAAAATTAGGGTAAAGTTAGGATCTAATCAAATCATCAATATCTATACTTCTTTTTCCTATCCACTCTACCAACCCAATACATTGGGCATCTTTAAATCTTGTAGTATAATTTGACCATTTTTGTGATCTATTATCTTTGGATTTAAAACCTAATATTTAATTTTAAAAAAGCTCCACCCAATGTTGTTGAGCAAAAAGAGAAAAACTAAGCTGTGATGGGTTTTATGAACTAAAAGGACTCTTTCTCTTAAAGAAAGAAAAAAAAAAAAAAATTTTGGGATAATTTCATATTCATTCTCAAACATCTGCTAGAATGAATCCATGCAATCTTGATATCTATTTTATTATTAATTAAATGATGCTAGAAAATGAAATATAAGATTTATTTTGATAGTTCTAAACTGTTATAATTCTAAGAATACTAGTTTATCAAGCTGGAAAAACGGATCATATATGTGTGTTTACACGAGGTAAAGCAAGTTTATTAATGTGAAATCAACATCCACTAAGCAACCCCACCTAATCTTAGCCTTACATGATAATCATTGCACACGAGATTGATTAAGAACGCTAAAAAAACTTTTGGAAAGTCAATACTCAGCTGATGTGTAATTAATGTAAAATATTATTCAGTATTATAATTTTAAAAAAAAATTATTTGGTAACAAATATTAGATTTGGAAGCTAGGGGCTGTTTGTCCTCCTGTCTTATAGGATATTTTGTATCTTGATCATTTTAACTGTTCTTGCACCATAATGATATAACCGTCCGCTCACGTGGGCAATAAAAGATAAATGTTACACATAATAAAAGTTTTAATCCTCAATACAAAGCAAACCAAAAAGTACTCAAACATTCTATGAGCCGTTGCACAAAATTTTTTAAAAAAAAGGTTCTAAGAAACCCATGATGTGCATCATCACCATCTTGTAATCATTGAATCAAAAAAAAAAAAAAAAAAAGAAGCAAATTTAATACATGCTATATAGATTTAACTTGAGTTGATCTATAAATATTAAAATAATAATATATATTATTATATAATAATATAATATATAATGAAAAGATCAGAAGACATAATGAGAGAACGAGAAAGAGAAAGATGAAATTTTTTTACAAAATAATCATATATTTTCATTCTATTTTCAAGTTCATTTATAAATTTTTCAATCCAAATTACAAAAAAAATAAAATCTCTCATTCATTTATAAAATAAAATAATATATCTTAATTAATTATAAAAAAAATATTATTTTTTATTTCATAATTCTTAAGAAGTCATCCATATGAACTTAAATTATTATTTATAACATTCTTTCTTAATGACTCTTTCACGGAAAAACGTGTCTTATTAAATTTTGCTAAAAAAAAAATCCTATATTTACATAAGGTAAAGCAAGTTTATTAACCTGAAATCAACATCCACTAAGCAAGCCCACCTGATCTTAGCCTTAGATGATAATCATTGCACACAAGATTGATGAAGAACGCTAAAAAAACTTTTGGAAAGTCAATGCTCCGCTGATGTGTAATTAATGTAAAATATTATTCAATATTTTAATTATAAAAAAAAATTATTTGATAACAAATATTAGATTTGGAGGCTAGGGGCTGTTTGCCCATCTGTTGTGTAGCATATTTTTTATCTTGATCATTTTGATTGTTTTTGTACCACAAAAAAAAAAAAAAAGAAAAGAAAAAGACATGACGTCTCAAAATCGTGGGCAATAAAAGATAAACGTGGCACACAATAAAAATTTTAATCCTCGATGCAAAGCAAACCAAAAAGTACTGAAACATTCTATGAGTTGTTGCATAAAATTAATAAAAAAAAATTCTAAGAAACCCGTGATGCGCATCATCATCACTATCTTATAATCACTGAATCAAAAAAAAAAAAAAGCAAATTTAATGCATGCTATATAGATCCGGCTTGGGTTGATCTATAAACATTGAAATAATAATATATATCATTTAATTGCCTAATTTTGTTCACGAGATATGAGCTTGCTACAATTATCGATGCATCCAATTAAATAATTAGATCATGTCACATATGTAACACGTTGCACCTGCCTTGTGAATCCCAGCCATGCTTCCCACCCGACAATAATCCATGGATGTAGGATTAACAAGAGCAAGACCCAGCATGTAGATAAACAATTATGAAATTATTAAGCCTTTTTCAGCCACCATCTCTGTCATCTTATAATAAACTTACCTTAATATACCGATCTCTTATCGGACATCCACCCACCCCATGTGATGCTGTCCTCATATCATCGTCCCTGCGCGCTGAGAGTCCGTCGGGATGGCTTGCTCACACGAACGGCTTTACCGCGGGCCGTTGCCGATTCTTGACCCACATTCTCCGTACGCACGTGTTCATCACGTGAAAAGCTCAGTAGATTGAGTCGGTGTTGCCGGGGACCCCGGAACCTTTCGCTGGCCCACGCGTCCCCACTCCCAGCACGCAGCGTTCTTGTCGGCAACGGATCCGGCGAGCGGTAACCGGCAACCGGCACCGGCGGTACTTCTATCCCACTTCTCAGAAACCGAAGGCGGTTCCTCGAAACAACCATCCTAGCTTGTTCCACCACGGTCCCCCCGAGAAATCATTCAAATCCCAGGCGGATACCAAAAATTATTGGTTAGAGTTGGTCTTCGTAAATTATCTAATAATAAATTAATATATCATTTATTATTAAAAGATATTATTATTTAGGATTGGTTGAAAATTTTGGATTAGAAGAAGATCCACCATTAATCAGCTGATAGAATGATAGGTTTTTTAATTTTCTGGAGTAATGTGGAGAGTGGTTATTGGACGGGTCCACTCGATCTGGTTATTAGACCTCCCCGTCCTCCCGCGCCAGCTGTCGGTGCCTCGTCTGCCTCACGCGACTACTGAAAGCGACTCGTGTCCCACACGCTACGGGACTCGATTCTCCTTCCAAAGCTACCCCTTCCTCTTTCCCGTTATTACAAAACCGCCAGCACCTAATGGCCAAAGATGCCTCCCTCGCTTCCTCCAAGACAAGCAGCGCTGGTGGCCATGGATTTTTGTTGCGGTGTTTCCTGGCTCCTCTCTGCATCAATATCGTCCGTCCGATCGGAAATCAATAGTGAATGATTACTGCAACGTTGGACCCTATCTAATTGATCGTCCAGATCAGACGATCAGGATCAGAAAAGCTATCACCTCGTACTTGGTGGTTCTGATCAGCCAGGTTGCCATCACGTGGTTTCCACGACTTTTAGCGTGCGTGCGCTGCCACATTCAATCAGAACCGTCACGTCAGTAGGCCCGCCGCTTCTTTTTAGCGTGAAATTTTAGGTTGGATCAGGTCGACCAGCTCAGCTGTGCACCAGTCCAACAGCAATGGCCACGCACGGGATATGCACGGATTTGGGCGTGGTCCGGGCAATAATTTCTCGCGAGAAATTTTTGCCTACACTGAATCTCGGCAATTATGACTACTAATTTCTGTCTGCGTGGACCTGGTCCAACCGAACGCTTCTCTATTAGCTCGCCCAATCGCTGCCAGCCACTGGTCGAGATGGTGGTTGCAACGCAATTTTGTATGCCTTGAAGGGCGTAAATTTAACCCCGGCGATAATTGAGTACCGGGGTAGTTTTCTCGCCACCAAACTCAGACGACGCCCCCGTTATGCTTCCGCATAGATATTTCTATACGAACAGGATGGGTATGGTGGCAGGAAGCCATGAGCAAATGGCTCTACGAAACCGCGATTATTTTTGTTATCAAATCCAACGGTCGATCCATATGCCCGCATACAAATTCATACGCGGTCCTCGGATATATATCTCCCGTCCGGAACGAGTAATCCCCTCGCCTCCATTCTATAGAGTGAGCCCATCCCTTCCATTCGTCTCATCAAAATAATTTTCCTTCTGGTTGTCCATCCTTTCCTCGGCGCCCTATGGGTACGGCGGTCCTCCGATCCCACGATTGGCTGAAAGGCCGCTTCCATTTGGAGGCCTTCGGATCCCGTCCACCGCCGCCGGCCAAACGCTCGCGCAAGAAAGCCCCACGCTGTTCCCTCTCCACCTCCCCGCCTCCTCCGCCGCCGAAGGCTGGCCGGAGCCACCAGGCGCGGCCAGCCCGGCGGTCTCCGCCTCCCCAGCCGACGAATCCCACACGAGCCAACCCCCCGTGGTCCGTCGGGAAAACAGGGTCCCCGGGCAAGGAGAACGCTGGTGACCCGCTGATCCGGCCGCGAAGACCCCTCGTCATGGAGGAGGTCACGATCCTGAAACGCGGGGAGGAGTTGCAGGCTTTCGTTCCCCCGGCCGAGGATCGCCGGTCCGACGGCGACGACTCGGTCCTCTGGTCGACTAATAGGCTGGGTCCCGACCCACAGATCCTCCCGAAGAAGATCGGGTTCGCCGATCTGGGGTCGGTGTATGCCGGCCCGGCCTTCTTCGCGTCCCCGTCCCCGAGCTCGCTCCCTTTTCCGGCTTTCTTCCTGAAAAAGGCCGGCGGCGAAGCGATCGACAGCGATGAGGCCACTAGGAGCCTCCGGTGTTTGCTCCGGCTCGATGATCTCGCTTGACGGTCAGGCGCTCGTCTCTTTTTTCGGATTTTTTTCGCTGGATCGACGGATTATGGTGATCGTGAGATGGAAAAAATGGATCTTTGTGGTGGTTGGGAAAAAGGGTTTTCGGAAATGATGCGTGGATGAAGGCAGGACAACAAGGTGCTTCTCCTCTTTGATTGGGCGAGGGCTTCTCATAATATCTATTAGGGTTTCTCTTTCTCCTTTTCGAAGATCTTCCTCTATTTTTTCAAAAGGAAGACGTGGAATTGAAGAATGAAGGATCATGCTAGTTTTAGTAGAAGCTTGTTGGTGTTCATCTTGATCTAGGTATGAAATCGCAGGAGTTGGGATATGTTTAAGTGTTGTTTTTGGGTTAGAGAATACTCGGTCGATGGAAGATGTCATGGGTTAGTCTTGAATTAGAAGTTGGTAGATTTGGCCAGTATTGTACCTATTTTATCTCAATAATAGTTTGTTGTTTATTTGCTGAATTTTCCGTGAAAATTGGTCGTGTTGGATATGCATTTGAATTTGCTAGTGATATTTAGGAGAAATATGAAATGTATATGTATCGGCATGATTTGGGTTTTCTGTTTTTCTTTTCTTTCCTTTTTTTTTTCTTTCTTTCTTTTTTTTCTTTTTTAAAATCAAGAAAATGGACGATTGAACAAGTTGTTGGAACAATATTACTCGATCATACACTTTAACAGCAGGTCTTCCTGGTGAATGAACTACAGATCGAGAGCTATGTGGTTGCCTGCTAAATCCTGGAGATGTAAGGCTTCGGTGTTGATCTTTCTGGTATTTGTTCTGCTGCCTTGGGAGCGATGTGAATTAGGAGGATACAAACATTTTGATCGTGTTATCTGAGATTTGAACTATTTGATTGAATATCGCGTGTTTGGTTGTAGGAGAGAAATGAGTGAGTGGCTTCAATTCCAACTATTTGACTAGTTAGATTTTCTTTATTTGATTCGCTAAGGATGGCAATGTCGGACAAGTTTGGTTCGTCTTTGAGATCGTAATTGGAATGAGATTTGAGTATTATAGGATGGTCAAGAGCTATAATGTAACAGGAGGGATGTTGCCATTTTTTTTTTGGTCTGAAGATGAGGATATAAACAGAGAACATAACAAGGAACCAGCAGCAGACAGAACAAAGGGAATGCTGCGTCCGTCACCATGATGAATGCACTAGCTGTACAGATTCCTCCAAAGCTTCAGATGCTCATCCACCCTCTTGTGTGAACAGACGTGCTGCCATTCTTTGAAACGGTGAAGAGTTTTTTTTGCACAACAGAGAATATAGAACGACCGAGCATCCCTCTCTTTCCAAATCTCCCAGCCAACGGCAGCAAGTAATTGGTCCCCAGCTTTTTGAAGCAAAGCCGGCTTGTTTTTATACTCCAAGGGTCCGGTAAATTTTATGGCCGGCCCCTCGATGTCTAGTCATCGGTGCAAATTTTTCCTTACGGGGACCTCCTTGTTTTTCCTGGTCATCGGTCAAATTTTCCTTCGAGCCAGTAATCATAAAAAGTTGGCTGAAAAGATGCTAAAATCGTGTGTTCAACCCTAACTTGGACCGTAGATGGTGCGTGGAGTGCTTGAAGGTCACATTCTTCCCTGATTAGAATACAGTGCAGAGAAGCTGCATTACCAGCTGAACTTCCCAGGAGCCTGTTTGGATACATAGGCCCAAAATCTCATAGGAACATGGGTTTCGGCCGATAAATGAGCTTGAGTTAGCCTTGTCTTTACAGATACCTAGAGAACTGGTGCGGTGGACCGGTTCGAATCCCATGAAGAGAAAAAAAAATAGAAATACTTTCCTCACTGCAGGCATCCGTCCGTGATGATTGGCCCGAGTGAAAAAAAAACACAGCACTCTATAAAATTTTTTTTTTTTTCCACTCAGATCTGCATGTAAGCGAATCATCCACGGTGAGCAAAAAATTTTCGAAAAAAAAAACCCTTCCAGTCTAGTATAACTGGGTATTTATAAAATCAAGCTGGGCTAAGTCTCATATATAAAAACAAGTTGGGCTAATTGTCATTTAGATGGTTGTATTATTCCAAAGTTCAAACCCATGATTTCTATAGGATTTTGGATCCAGCAATCCAAACAGATCCTAAATCAGAAAGGTTTTCCTCGAGGGTTCATAGGATTTGTTTGGCTGTCCGGTTATATCATTCATTGGCTAAAACCACTTACGGAAAATTCTTTCAGCACTGTAGATGGTGCACAACCGCATGCACCGTATTTGGCTCATATACGGGGTCAGAAGAAAATTTTTTTTTTCGTGCGCCATGCTCCAGCCCTGCGCTTGCCGGGTACAAAGAAATTCTCAACTACTTAGAGTTTATAGAAAGGTAGAAAGAAATAATTGAAAAATGGTTGAGGAAGGAAGATTTTTTTCCACGGTGATTGGCTCTCGCACGAAATCAAAGTAAATTTTTTTTTTTAGTATTTTTTTGGGAGACGCCGTGCTTTGGCTCCGTGTAGGAGCCAATCACCGTGAGCAGCGTCCGTGGAGTATTTTCTCTGTACGAAAGAGCTAATGTCTGCTTGATATGGGCTGGGCTTAGCTCAGCTGAGCCCGATAATCTTAATATTAGCAAAACGTGTTCCCAAATTCCAAACAGGTCCTAAATGTCTCCTCATCGATGCATGGCTTTCTCTTGAACTCCTATTTTTCTGGTTGTATATAGATCGAAACACATGCCGGATGAGCAGCTCCAGCATCCAAACAGGGCTCTAATGAACGAAACCTTTACACCCTGGATATAACTTCATCACATTCCTAGTCTTTGTATGTTGGGAAACTATAGGGGCTAAGTTTTCAAAACTCCAATGATGAAGCACTTGCTATTTGATGAAAGGAAATATTAATTTGAAATCAAGTAGATTATAATTATGCTGCTATCTACACAGAAAGCGTGAAGAAAAAACCTTTCGGGTGATTCTTGCTCCCGTCTTCCTGATTTATGATCCGACAAATGACTGTAATTCCCATTTTACTAATGATCTGATGAACGATAACAAAAGTCCCTGCTTTGCTTCCCACTCGATTCGTATCAGGCGGGAGGGCTTTACGATCACGGATGAAAACAAAATGATAACTCGAGTAATGCAACTCTTTGCAAAATATTTTAGCACGTGATAAGGAACACAAACCCTTGCTTTGTTTACAGCTCCCAAACCAAGAAACATCACTCTTCAGCTGAACTCCCTGATATCGGACAACTCCGCTGGAAGCTCCCCAACCTCGATCGGTGGCACAAACTTGTTCCAAAACCAGTGCTTCCTCCAGAGCAGTACCATCTCCTCGATGGGCACCCCTTTGGTCTCTGGGAGGAAGAAGCAGACAAAGAGGGTCATGATGGTGATCCACCCAGCGAAGAAGAGGAAGATCCCGAACTTGAAGGAGCACAAGAGGGTGAGAAAGGACTGGGCGATCGCAAATGTGAAGAAAAGGTTGACGGCCACCGTGATGCTCTGCCCTGCCGACCGTGTCTCCAGTGGGAATATCTCGCTGGGGACGGTCCAACCCAGGGGTCCCCAAGACCACCCGAACGCAGCCACAAAGAGGCAGAAGAGCACCACCACCGCGATCGAGTAGTCTTTTGAGAGCTGCTTCTCATCGCCAAACTTGAGGCCTAGTATGATCGCCACGATGATCTGTTCATGGGGAATCCATGCTTGAAGCTTAATTGTTGCACCCAGATTCAAAGTAACTAACAAAATTAAACACCAACTTACCTGGCATAAGACCATCTGAATTCCCCCGCCGATGAGCAGAACTCTCCTCCCCCACCTGTCGACTGTTGAAATGGAGACGAGCGTCGAGGCTACGAGCACTGCACCGGTCATGACCGACGAGTAGAGCGAAGCATTTCCTCCAAAGCCCATGCTCTGGAACAGCACCGGTGCATAGAAAAGGATGGAGTTGATGCCTGTGAGTATTTGGAAAGCTGGCATGCAGATGGCCATGACCAACTGTGGCCAGTTTCTTCGCTCCAGGATGTTCCTGAAGGGATGCTCGATGGAATTTGCTAGCTCGCTGGCCTCGACGATGTCCTGGAACTCTGCCTCCACTTGTTCAGTGCCTCTGATCCTCTCTAAGACATGCCGCCCTTTGTGGACGTGTCCTTGTTCGATGAGGCTGTTTGGAGTTTCAGGGAGGAAACAACCTCCTATTGTCATAGCAACTGCAGGGCAAGCAACAAGGCCAAGGGAGATTCGCCATCCCCATGGCCTGATCTTCTCGGTGCCGTAGTTGACCATGTTGGCTGTGAAGATGCCAAGAGTGGTCGCTAGTTGGAACATCATGTTGAGGCCGCCACGAAGGTGGGTTGGTGCCATTTCAGAGAGGTACAGAGGAACAGCCTTCAGAAGAACAAATGGTACAAATGCGTTAGTTCTCAAATATTCGAAATCTGACGCTTCTAACTCTGCAATTCTTTATAATGCTTGACATGTAACGACGATCCAAATGCCTGGCAGATGCACGCCATGCACTGAAGCCACAACCGGGCACATCAAACTCTAGAAGAGAGATAGATATCGAGGGCTTTAGAAGTCGGGATCAAGGATTGAAGTACCTGATCTACGAAACCAATTCCGACACCAAGCATGATGCGGCCCAAGAGCAGCATTGCCATGTTGACAGCACCCGCATTAAGGGAAGCCCCGACGAGGAAACTGATGCCACCACAAATAATGCTTGCTCTGCGCCCATACTTTCTGGTCACCGGAGAGGCTACAAAGGATGCGAGGAGGCCGGCAAGGTAGAGTGAAGACGTGAAGGCAGCGAGCCCCTGGTTATTATACTTGCAGTAATTGTTCTGGGATTCCGAGCTCTTATTCCGGTAGACTACTGGGAAGAACTTCTTGAGGAAAGGGTCCATGGATGTCACTCCACCTGTGATGGTCATTGGAGTGGTGGAAACATAGAGGCCTGAGCACTGTGGTTATTCATTTGTTAGTACAGAAATATGAACAACCGCATGAGCCAACGTTGGGACCCCAGTGAGCTTTGAATTCCGTTGTTAGATAAGCTTACCCAGCTAGAAAGTCTGGAGGCTTGCCCAATATGGCTTATATATATACCATCACTACGCAATTAATTTATCAAATTCGAGTCTGATTTCAGACAATCGAGGAGCAGACCTCCGACCATCCCCTAATGATAGCAGGTTATATTTAAGACCAATAAGCCAACCAAACCAAGAAAGTCATAGGTCTACGCTAGCTAAATAAGCAATTAGTTGATGGCGTTTCCAATGTCATGAGAAGTCACTAGATAGCAAGGCGGTGTTCAAGCTAAGCAGTGAAACCCCTAATGAATAGGCTTCAAAGTCGATTCAGATAAAAGTTTCAAAGTTTCAACAAAAATGACCTTTTGTTTTGCTGAGGTTTTGACATGATCCTAAAAATTCTAACTGAGAAAATATGCCTATATTCTTTATCTTTTTTCTTTTTTTCTCCATAATTTTCCCTCCTTTCAGCAGGAGAGATCAAGTGGATGACAAGAGGGTGGGGAAAGAAGAAAGATGGCCTCCATTTCCGACCCGAAATATTCAAATGAGCCACGCCATCCAGGGATGGCCTTAATTTGACAACTAGCTCGATCAAGCTTTTATAAACAACGCGAGGGGAGCAATTACCTACTCCAGCCGATCAAAAACTTAGCTCTCAGACTCATTTGGCGTCACACCTCTGCAAAGCCCTCTTCATTTTCAAAAATTAGAGTTAGCGATCTTTCCCCATAAACAACACTATCGGGGAGGTCCTACTAGGTCCTGTGCTAGCTTCATACATGTACCTAAAATACCAAAACATTTCTGTCATATCCCTAGCTCAGTTTGTGGATGAATGCATCAAATTAAACCACATGGGGTAGCTTTAAAAGGAATGCCAGAACCATATGACCGTTTAAGTGAAAGCACTGGATGCAAGCTATTCATCTGCCTGGTCTTGTAATTTAGGATCTCAGATTCTAAATCCGATTAAGAATCCTAAAAGGTTCATTTCCCGTTGTTGCAGCTCATTCTCCCGGTTATTGTTAGGTTCCGTTCAGGTTAAACTAACATGGCAAAGCCATCCAACTTGTTCCAAATCCACCCACCTAAAAACCCACTTGATTTGCCCGACAAATTTACTCCTGTTTAGTTAGAGGTGACCATCAGAGGCTTTGTTTCCACCTAACCGAAATTTGTTGGTCGCAACATTAACCCATCAATCATCAATTTTGGGAGGAGACAATTAGGAGGAGCTTAAAACAAATTCGACATTGCATCTTTAATCGTTCGATAACATGAACCAAAACCTATCGAGTACGAGTTACCAACGTTTGATCTGTTTGGCTCATGTATCACGAGTGCCAAACTTTTACCTAACCCAGAAAATGTTGCCGTCTACGACACTTGCACGAGAGGTTCAGTCCAATTTCCACTAAATATTGCCTCTGAAACACGTGTGGCGTGTGATGTACCGGAAAAGGACACATGCGGCGTGTCCAAACATCATTAGCTTGATGCCATAGAAGCAGACGGTTTTTCTTAAAAGAATTATCTTTGCGAAGGATGGGCAGGTGCAGCCTGGAAGCGGCAACAGGCACCGTGATCGGAGAAATTATACCCTACATGGCATGTGCATGTCGATAACCATAACCCTCCATTTCCATAGTGATGCATCGAGATGAGCACTCGATGAACGAGTTTTACAAAAATAAGAGGCTGTGATCGAGGGATATTATCTCTATAATTAGTCCACTCATGGAATCCAAATTATCTTAGTAAATATGGGATATGTAGGGGCTAAAGGATCATCCATCGCACAGCTATTCATCGTGCATTTATTGACAGGATGCCTGTCGAGATTCCATGCATCAATTACCTCAGAGCGTCGATGAATACGAGAGACGGGCAGCCAACCATCTCATGCCGCATCTCCGTCAAAACCGAAGAATGGAAAAAAAAAATCATATGCTAGGATCGTGCGGCTATACATGCTGATAACCACAGCCGCTCATTTTTTTATGATAGCGCATTGAAACGAGTGCTTGATGATGAAGTCCATGAAAATGAGTGGCTAAGTGGCCATATATGAACCTGCAGTGTAGAGTATAATTTCTCCAAAGAGGGAGCATGCTTCCCAAAGAATTAGAGATTACAAGCATTGGCATGGTAACGTACCTAGCAACCAAACAATAGATTGGATCCTCTCGATCCAACTGTGTAATTCTTAGTAACGGTAAATGAAACTGTACAGCACTCTTTCTTGTCCTATTTCCACTTTATCAGCTAGCATATATCCCTCGTCAAAAAAATTAGTCAACATATCCACAGTCCCTTTTTTTTTTTTTGGATGAAAGTTTCCTTTCTTTATACTAATCAGTTTATTTTTCTCTTCCTCTAAAAAAAGAAATAAATGAAGAGGGGCGGTCGATCGGGATGGATACCTGAGATGCCGACGTCGTAGCCGAAGATGGAGCCGCCGATCGCGGCGACGAGGCAGGCGAAGACGACAAAGGGCGTGACCCTCCCTTTGTACTGCTGCACCCTCTCCTTCGACACGCCCGCCGGCGCTATCCCTCCTTCGGTCATCTCCTCCTTCTCTCCCTCTTTATCCAAACCCCAATCCCTACCCCTCTCTCCTCACCGATCCGGCTCTTCTCTGGTTCTCTCTGCAGGATGAGAGTTTAGGACGAATGCAAAGGCAGGGGAGGAAACAAACAAAATTTATGTTATTCTCTCTATGGCCGGGGGACATATCGTTGCAAGGCCTTAAATAGAGTTGGGACCGCCAGCATCATGTGGCAACGGCGCTCCTCAACCGGTTCCTCGATTCACTCGTCATACATATTTCGCTGCAATTTGCGCGAAGCCGGATTTGGTCTGAGATCCCACCACCTTAGGTGAGGTTACCTCAGCCGCAGCTCGTTGTCCATGTGATTTGACGGATCGTTTGATTGATGCACGTCAGATTACGGAATAATCAAGCAATTTTAAGAAATTATTTTTATAAAAAAATAAATTTTATAGCTCATTTACACAAACATCATCAATATTGATTATTTTAAATATTAAAATATATTTATATAAATTAATAATTTTTTAAATTAATTATGTATGCAAAGAAATATATTAACTATTAATAGATCATATTGGTGCAGAATCTGGTTATCACCGACTCCAGCTGAAGTGGAGATGGATGAGACCGCCGTCGGGATCTACAAAACAAAATTCCATTCGGAGTCGGTGGAGGATGGCTCCGGCAGAACCCTCCGACGATCAAGTCATCTGACCAACAGAAATGGAGTGCTCTAGAATAAGTTCAGCAGAGTTTCGAAAAGGAAAGGAGAGCTTAGAAACTAGAGTTAGCATATCTAGAGGATCCTTTTTATAGGCGGAGCTTAATGGTGACAGTTGCAGCTATTTGGTGGTGGGCCGCTTGAGGCTGCACCGGGTTTGATGCGGAGAGGATGGTATCATCAGGCCGATAATGACTGTCATACCGTCCGATAGTGGTGGGCTACTCGAGGTTTGGCGGAGTCAATCACGAAGGTGGCACCGTCTGTAGCATCGCTTGTGGCAGACTGATGGTGACTGTTCGTCCAGATTTAATAGCCATGGCTCTGAGAAAGCAGACATTGATCGGTGGACTTTGATATGTATCAATTTCAGAGGAGTTCGGACTCCTAGAGGAGTTCAGCCAAGGGAAAGCTTGGAAGAAGTTTGGTCAGAGGAGTGCGGAGGGAGTTCGGTTCTCGCAGGCGTCTGGCTGGAGGAGTGCGACTAAGGCTCGGTCGCTGGGGAGTTTGGAAGAAGCTCGACGGCTGAGGAGTCCGGTCGGCCGAAGGGGGTGTCTGGGAGGAGTCCGGCTCCAGCTCCTGAAGAAGTCCGGCCGAAGAAAAAGCTTGGAGGAGTTCGGCTCTCATGGGAGTCCGACTGAAGCTCGGCCACTGAAGAGTTCGGCCGGCTGAAGGAGTTTGACTAAGATCCGTCCACTGAAGCACTTCCGTAGCTACCGATTGCATTAGACTGAGCATCGAACTGACTTCGACAAGAGCGGGATTTATCCCTAATAATAGTCTTCCCCACTTTCGAGTTCGAAACTCGAAGGAAGGGAGTGTAGAAAAGATGACTGTCGAAATCCTCTTCTGAGCTCCATGTTGGTTCAGGTCGAAGCTCGGGGGAGATCTCATCTTCAACTAAAGTTGATGTTGAAGTTGAAGCCTGGGGCAGATCTCATCTCCAGCCGAGGTTGAAGTAGGTCTCATCTTCTGCGGTCAAGGTCGGAGGTTGAACTCCTTGGAGGCGATATTGTCTCCAGCAGCCGAGGCTGACTCGAGGGAGATCTTCTCTCCTACAATCGAGGTTAATACGGACGCTCGGGAGAGATCTGATCTCTGGCCGAGGTTGACGTGGTTGCTCGGGAGAGATCTTATCTCTGGGCGAGGTTGTCCTGGCCGAGGTTGTCTGTCGCTCGGGAGAGATCTTATCTCTAGCCGAGGT
>QRFJ01000813.1:120000-204116 GCA_006176705.1 Cocos nucifera | reverse complement strand
ATGTCCGATCTTATCTCTGGCCGAGGTTATTCCTCGGGTCGCTCGGGAGAGATCTTATCTCTGGCCGAGGTCGCTGCGGACCCTCGGGGGAGATCTTATCTCCTGCAATCGAGGTTACCTCGAGGACTCGGGAGAGATCTTATCTCTGGCCGAGGCTGTCACGGTCACTCGAGAGAGATCTAGTTCTTGGAGCGTGCGATCTAGGGCATGAAGTTTGTTGAGCACTTTGGATCGTGATCTTCTAGGATTGACAGTCAATCCTAAGGTCATTCTGTGCATAGAGTCATAGGGGTTGAAATTATTAAGGTAAGCATATTCGCATCAGATTATATGGCAACTAAACTACTTCTTCCCTATCATCATATAGTTTTTGCACCCAGAAATAATGTTATTGAAAGAAAAGAATTTTACCGAGGGAATGTTACTGGCAGCACATCCCCATTTCAGGGTCGTGGGGGCGTTGTTCCTTCAGGTTCCCTCGGGCAGTAAGTTTTGGCACGGACGACTTTCTCTATCTCATGCTAGCCTTCTTAATTTGGGGCAAGCTTCTCTTGGCTTTGTCGCTGGAAGATGACAGCCTGCCGAAGTACCAAGCCCTAGAGATAGCGTCTATGATGTCGGAAGGCAGTCGATCTTCTTGCCGTTCCTCCCTCAATAGTGGTTCTAGTTTCTGGGGGAAGGACTTCTTCGCGCCCTTCCATCGGCGCTTTTGATGACGAGTCAAGAGTTTGGCCTGCTGTGCTGGGGATCATGAGCGCGGCTGAACTTCATTTGCCCTCCTAAACCTGGGGAACTTCATGCTCTTTTGTCGGTCCCTTGATGCGAGCTCGAGGGGGAGTTCGCGGTCTCGCTTACGCCAAACTTCATCCCGCCCTTCTATGAAATCTTCATCGGGCTTTCTTGATGGCGAGCTCGAGGGAGAGTTCGGTCTCGCTTGTGCTGGGCGAGGTCGTGAACGCAATCGAACTTCATTTCGTCTTCCTGTGAAAACCCGCAGAAGAACTTCATGCTCCTTGTCGGAGCTTCCTCGATTGACGAGCTCGAGGGAGAGTTCGGCGGCCTCACTTATGCCAAACTTTATTCTGCCCTCCTGTGAAACCTTCTGCGGGAGAACTTCATGCCCCTTTGTCGAAATTTTTCTTGATGACGAGCTCGAGGGAAAGTTCGGTGGCCTCGCTCACGCCGAACTTCATTCCGTCCTCCTGTGAAACTTTCGTCGGGACTTCTTTGATGGCGAGCTCGAGGGGGAGTTCGGCCTCGCTTGCGTTGGGGAGGTCGTGAACGCGACCGAACTTCATTCTGCCTTTTGTGAAACCTTCTATAGAAGAACTTCATGCCACTTTGTCGGGACTTCCTTGATGACGAGCTTGAGGAAAAGTTCGGCGGCTTCGCTCATGCCGAACTTTATTCCGTCCTCCTGTGAAACCTTCGTCGGAGCTTCCTTGATGGCGAGCTTGAGGGGGAGTTCGACCTCACTTGCGTTGGAGAGGTCGTGAATGCGATCGAACTTCATTCTGCCTTCTGTGAAGCCTTCTAGGAGAGAACTTCTACTATGTTTCTTCTTCCTAAGGGTAATTGGTATGCTAGGCCAAATGCTCTTTGTTGAGGATAAATCCCACTCCCGCCGAAGTCCAGTTCGATGCTCGGTCTAATGCAACCGGTAGCCATGGGAACCCCTCAGGCCAAACCCCTCTGCGGTCGTCCCTCGGTCGAACTTCTCAGCCTCCGAGCTTCCTCGGTCGAACTCCTCAGCGGCCATCAATCGGTCGAACTTTCTAGCGGCCGAGCTCCCTCGGCCAAACTCCTCAGCGGCTGTTAATCGGTCGAACCCCTCTGTGGTCTCCCTTGGTCGAACTTCTCAGCGATCGAGCTCCCTCGGCCGAACTCCCAGCGGCTGTCAATTGGTCGAACTTCTCAACGACTGAGCTCCCTCAATCGAACTTCTCAGCGGCTGTCAATCGGTCAAACTTCCTAGAGGCCGAGCTCCCTCGGTCGAACTCCTCAACGGCTGTTAATCGATCGAACTTCCTAGCGGTCGAGCTCCCTCGATCGGACTCCTCAGTGGCTGTCAATCGACCGAACCCCTCAGCGGTCGAGCTCCCTCGGTCGAGCTCCTCAGCGATCGGGCCCTTTTGAAGTCCTAGCGGCCGAGCTTCTTCGAATCCCTTCAGCCAACCGAACTGCTTAGCGACCGAGCTCCTTCCAAACTCCCCAACGACTGAGCCTTATTCGCACACCTCCAGCCAAATGCCTATGGGAGCCGAACTCCTTCCGAGCTTCCTCTTCATGAGTCCGAACACCTTTGAAATTGATATATGCCGAAGTTCACCAATCAATGCCTACTTTCTGAAATCCATGGCTATTAAAGTTGGATGAACAGTCATCATCAGTTTGCCACAGACGGCTCCGCCAGACCTCGAGCAGCCCACCACTATCGGACGGTATGGCTGTCGCTTTCGATCTAACGATACCATCATCTTTGCACTAAATTTGGTGCAGTCTCGAGCGGTCTGCCATCAGGTAGCTATAGCTGTCACCATCGAGCTCCACCTATAAAAAGAACCCTCTAGATATGCTAATCTCTCGGATCTCTAAGCTCTAAGCTCTCCTCTTTTTCTCTAAGCTCTGCAGAACTCATTTTCGAGCACTCCATTTCTGTTGGCCCGAGCTGACTTGATCATCGAAGGGTCCTATCGGAGCCACCCCCCACCGGCTCCGGACGGAACTTTATTTTGCAGATCTCGACGGTGACCTCATCCACCTCTGCTCCAGTTGATTTCGGCGATGATCAGTTTCTGCGTCAACACTCTTCCTTAAGGCTGGTTCCTGACATCCTCATGGTGGGTTTACTGGCAAAGTCTTCGTCAGAAGCTGTTGCACGGCCTGCATCATCTCGACGAGGCCATAAATCTGCTGGAACAGCAGGTTGAACTGCTCCACATCTACGGTGGCTTTAGGTGGAACCTAGGCTATTGGGGCTGAAGCAGAAGCAGATGGACCTAGCATAGAGGCTGTCGATCATCGAGTCGAAGCTCTCTTGGGAGGTATTTTCTCTTCGAAAAAGAACTATAGAGAGGAAGAAGAGAGATCTCCAGAGAGGGAAGAGAGAAATCGTCGTCGAGCACTCCTTTAAGAATAAGGAAACCTCGGTGGTTCAGGCCCTCCTTCTAGCACCAATCTATTGGTACAGAATCCGGTTATCACCGGATCCAGCTAGAATGGAGATGGACGAGGCCACCATCGGAAACGTGCAAAATAAAATTTCGTTCGGAACCGATGGAGGGTGGCTCCGATAGGACCCTTCGATGATCAAGTCAGCTCTGGCCAACAGAAATGGAGTGCTCTGGAATGAGTTTGGTAGAATTTTGAGAAGGAAAGGAGAGCTTATAGCCTAGAGTTAGCATATCTGGAGGATCCTTTTTATAGGCGGAGCTTGATGGTGACAGCCGCAACTACTGATGGTGGACCGCTCGAGGCTGCACCGGGTTTAATGTGGAGAGGATGGTATCATTAGATCGATAGTGACAGTCATACCGTCCGATAGTGGTGGGCTACTCGAGGTCTAACGAAGTCAGTCATGGAGGGGGGCACCGTCTGTAGCATCGTCTGTGGCAGACTGATAGTGATCGTTCGTCTAGATTTAATAGCTGTGGTTCTGAGAAAGCAGGCATTGATCGGTGGACTTCGGTATGTATCAATTCCAGAGGAGTTCGGACTTATAGAGAAGTTCGATCAAGGAAAAGCTCGGAAGGAGTTCGACTCTCGCAGGCGTCTGATTGGAGGAGTATGGCTAAGGCTCGATTGCTGGAGAGTTCGGAAGGAGCTCGATGGCTGAGGAGTCCGACCGATCGAAGGAGGTGTCTGAGAGGAGTCCAGCTCCGGCTCCTGAAGAAGTCCGATCGAAGGGGAAGCTTGGAGGGAGTTCAGTTCTCGTGGGAGTCTGACTGAAGCTCGACTACTGAGAAGTTCGATCGATTGAAGGAGTTCGGCTGAGACTCATCCACTGAAGCTCTTCCATGGCTATCGGTTGCATTAGGCTGAGCATCGAACTGGACTTCGACAGGAACGAGATTTATCTCCAACAGATCATATATTAAATTTATCAATAATTAATAAATATTTACTAATTATTTATTAATAATTAAAGTTTATTAATAAATATGTTAATATATTAAATATATAATTATTTATTTATATTTAATCAATATATTTATAATATATTGATATAATTAATATTAATTATATTAATATAATATAAGTGAGCTTATTTTTATTAAAAATAATAATTTTTATAGTACCTTGACTCGATAATCTAGCATAGAAAAATAAATATTACTTTTTTTCTCTCAAGAAAATAAATATGGGATCCATTATTTATTTACCATGTCTCTTATTTATTTTTTATACCAAATATGATGAGAGGATTGTATATAATATGAGAATCTATTATATATTAAATAAGATAGAGGATCAGGTTATATTGAGATTTCTATTCACCGCATGGATATCCTTATTAATAAAATTACTAAAATAATTTTTTATTTTAAGTAATAAGTAGACTCTAATATCTATTCTATTCTATCCTAGCTTATGATGAGCTTTAATAATTTCATCAATAAATATCTTTATTTTGAATGATAAATATGGCTCCTGAATATATTATATTTTACTATATCAATTCTTATTCCATTTCAAGAGTAGTTGAATAAAGAAAAAACTACACTCTATGCATTGGGCACTTTGATACCATTTGTCATAGCCTAGAATCTTACTTTAAAAAATTAGCTAGAAGATATTATTTGAGTTCTTTGATTCTAAATCAGTATCCAATATCTATATTAGTGCATAGCAAATATAGGATTAAACATATACATGCATAAATTCTATGATGAGGTCTTCATTCATTACATAGGCACCCATATTAATAATATTATTAATATATTTTTTTTATTTTAAAAAATAAGTATGGCTCTTACATCTATTTCTATTTTATTATTTATTCTATCATATTTGTTCTTGATATGGCATATAAATCAGCTTTTCTATCATTGATGGATATATGCCAAGCAATTTTGTAAAGATTTAAATTTATGGTAGTAATAACTTTGCAATTAAGAAAAATATAGAAATGAATGGATTATTATAATGGATTTAAATTCAAATAAAGAAAGAAGATGATGACTCATAAAGAGAGAGTTATGTCCCATCCCTTGATTTTCTCCTCTAATTATAATGGATCATTGCTCCATATCTATATAAATAGAGCTAAAGAACCCCAAAAAAGAGTGGATTTCAAAGGGAGAAACTCCCACAACTAAAAGTTTTCATTGTAAGAGGCTTTCAAGCTCTCATCCATTATTCTTTTTTTTTTTTTTTTTGCAGGTTCATAGGTTTGTAAGCATCCAATGTTGAGGCTGAGGTTGAAGTGATAACTCAAGCATGAGGCTAAGGTGAGTCTAAGATCGTGCTTATCAGAAGGATTGGGACAACAGAAGATCGAGCTCATCAGAATGCTGAGGATGATAGAAGGCCAAGCTCATCAGAAGATCAAGGGTACTAAAAGGCCAAGCTCATCAGAAGCTGACCTCCAAAGACTAAGCTCCAGAAGCTAACCTCCAAAAGCCGACCTTAAAAGTTCAAGCTCGAGAAGCTGAGCTCCAAAAGTCGACCTCCAAAGATCGACTTCCCAAAGCCGACCTCTAGAAGGTCGAGCTCATCAGAAGCCGACCTTCAAAAGCCGAGCTCATTAGAAGCCGACCTCTAAAAGCCAAGCTCCGCAAGCCAACCTCCAAAGACCAACCTCAAAAAGTCGAGCTCTAGAAGTTGAGCTCCAAAAACCAACCTCCAAAGACTGACTTCCCGAATTCAACCTTTAGAAGGCCAAGCTCATCAAAAGCCGATCCTAAAAGGTTGAGCTTATCAGACCTTCAAAGGCCAAACTCATCAGAAGCTGACCTCTAAAGGCCAAGCTCTAAAGGCTAACCTCTTGAAGTTGCGCTCTCAAAGCCGACCTTCGAAGACTGACCTGCCAAGACCAAGCTCCTTAGGCCAATCTCGAAAGTCCGAGCTCCCAAAATTAAGCTCTTAAAGGCTAAGCTCCTTAAGTTGCTAGCCTATTTAGCCACATAAGTGATTCTTGAAACCTTCCAATAGCTTTTAGAATGTGGACATGTTCTGTAGTTAATATTTACGACTAATAACTTTGATTTACAGGCAAATAAGAAAATTTTCATTCTAACAACCTGTTAGAACGTGGCCTAATAGCTTAAAGATCAAGCCTAATGATCTATAGATTCTAAGTAACAGCTTATGGCTCCATCTTAATATAAAGAAGTACAAAGAAGACCCTTAGATAAGCCTGTTCAGGATGGAGAATATCACCCTTCTTACTCTCAAACCCATTATTCTCTCTCTTTCCTCTATCATTCTCAAGCTCAGGCTAACTTAATCATCGGAGAGTTCTTCATCCGAAAATCTCTAGTAAGTATGGACTTCTCTTACATATTCGCTTTTGGTGCCTCCGTTCTTAACTGCCGCATCTACCTCAGATTGGATATTACATTTTTGAGTGGTAAAAGGGAGAAAAAACTGCATCTATTTTGTAAATTATATACTTGCTAGTAATATTACTAAAAAAAATGTGCAACTCCATTTTGTTACATATCTATCAACTACAAGCCTCTATTTGATATAATATATTATTATTAATAAATATAATATTTAAAAAGCTATATACCATTAAGCTTACTTTTTAATTGGAGTTTTTTTTTTTGCGATTTTACCATTTGCCCCTTGACATGAAATCCCCAGAAGCCTTGGATTGCTCAAGTATATGCATCAAAGAGATATTTGTATCAAATAATCTAGAAAAGCTTTTGAGATTTTTTGCTAAATACCCATATTCATACCCATCTCCATCAAGGAATATATATATATATATATATATATATATATATATATATATATATATATATATATATATATATATATATATATATTATATCCACACACACACATATATATATATATATACATATACATACTTTTAATATTTAATTTATATCCATATCCAGATCCATCTATAATAAATATAAATATGAATATGTTTCCATAGAATAATATATATATATAGATATATATATATATGTATATGCACTTTTCACAGTAGGTCCATAATCTTTTGGTGAAATATAGATAACATTGTCAGTGTTGTTTTAGTAGGTACCAACACTGAATGACTATCATACTCCCTATACTTTTTAAATAATAGAGTGGTTAATATGTCACCATCAGAATTTGAGCTACATACCTCTGCAAAAAGAAGTCCAAAAGAGAGGTTCTAAGCTCTGGACCTAGGTCTTATCATTCATTTCTTGCACTAATAATGTGTTGCATACATAGATACTTTAGGCAGCTCATAATTTATTGTTAAAAAAACAATTAGAATTAGTTTTGAGAATATCACTATTCTATTTTCACATTTTAAGCTTTTATGAAATCTACATTTGTCTCAACAAATGTAAAGATTTTATCACAAAAGAATTTGTGGAAAAGGTGCTACATAACAAACTAACTCCACATGGTTTAAGAAGCCGGATATTTATACATCTTATCTTTTTAAACATCAGGTCATTGTTGGTATGAGTTTAACTGCTCTTATAGAAATAAGTATGACATTGGACATCCTTCAAGATGTCCGAATCTGAGATCCTTTCTTTAATATAATAGATCATACACACATTTCTAATTTGCGCATAAACTGCGTTTTGTCAACTCTTGAGCATTAAGAAAATAATTTGTTCCGAAAATCCATTCCATTTTCCAATACCATTATAATACCCATAATACTATTCTAGTCTCGTTCCGGTGCATCCCAATGGTGAGGTGTGTGTACGGGATTTTCTATCATAATTCTCAATATTACACCAGCGCAATTTGGGCGAGCCATTTTTTTTTAATGGGCAAATTCGTTTCAGTCAACGCATAGCGTGCCGTCTGCGTCTCGCGAGTCGGGATACGAGACCCGATTGCCAGCCTACCATCCACCAAAAAAAAAAAAAACCCTCGCCCAATTGCCGGTATCCTAAATTGTCCGACGACCGAGCTGGGGGAATGCGCATATCCCAATTTTCTCCACCACATTCCACATTGACCGTTCTCTCTGCTCCGCTCCATCGGAGTTGGAATGACGTGCCAGCTTTAAATAATGAAACCCATGAAGTCTACGGTGATGTAACCGTGAAGAAATTATACAGATGGAGCCATTCCACCGTGTAAGATACTGGCAAAGCAATTAAAACCCTATATATCATCTATTCCACTTGGGTTTTCAACCGTCGATTCAGATCAAGCTTCCCTCCCATGCTGTTTCCCTGAGGCAGCGTGATCGTAACGTGTGAGGCAGCGTGGAGTGCCATTTTTTCCGGGAAACAATTTGATCTTGAAATAGGCGACTTGTCGGATTTTCTATTGCTCTATTTTTATATGGTGGAATCATCTTATCTAATAATTTCTTTTTCATGATCATGACGGTATGCTTACCTCGCTTGGAAACCTTACCAGTATCTGGAATTTTCGATTCTGGTGATGGGGCCGCAAGAGCGACAAAACGTGCCGAACGGGCGGGGAGGAGCGACCAATCGCTCGCACGATTTTTTTTTTTTCAAATAAGCAAAGGAGACAAAAGATTGTATTAAAACAAAGAAGTCAAAGACTGTATTAAAATATAGAAGTTAAGTTTGTAAGATATATATATATAATATAATATAACGGTGATTGAGAGATACAAAATGAGTAGAATATACAAATGAATGGTAGCCACGTAAGGTGAGAATATATAAAGATACACTAGTAGAGTGCCCTGAGAATATTTATGTATCGATATTTGTCGAGCTTTTCTATGATATTAAAAAGGAGAGAATATGCAGGAGAGGAGATAAGCTATCAATTGGTGGCAAAGAGTTTGGTACAGCAGCCTGAGATGGAGTCGTAACATGCCAACTTCTGAATAAGGAAAACAAAGCATAGAGATAAAGAGCACTCCACTCTCAGCATTGAAAATAGGAACCTTAGCAACATTAAACGAACAAGATATGTACCCATAGAGTAGTAATTAGATCAAAATCATCTTGTCGTATAATGAGAAAATAGAATGGTTGACGAGGAAAAGCATTCGCAGCAGTCAGAAAATAATTTGGATAAACAAGAAAAGCACCGAACATAACAGCTAGATGTAGAATGTAAGAAACTGTAGCATAGCTAACTTATAAAATAGTATAACGAGTGTATATGAAGGAGGAGGAGGGAAATATTTCCAGCAAAAGTAAATGCCATGTGTATATAAAACATCAGAAGTAGGCTTTCTGGAAAAATGAAATTAGAATGATAGATCAACATGCTTCCTGTAGCACAAGTGTGAAGAAAGAACAATTAATTCCCAACAATTATATGTGGGATGCTTGTGGCACAAGTTCATATTAATAGAACAATACGATGTTCGCTGCAGTAAGAATTGGTTAGAGAAGCGTGAAATATGAAGAATGATGCATATGAGCTATTCCACAAGTATTTGCATATAAAATTAGGGTAAATCTAAATAGGAACCATATATCCAAACAAAAATCTCCAAATAAGGCTTTCTCTGCCATATAGTCGGCAGCTCTATTGGTTTATCTAAAACTATGCATAAATTTGATGGTAAAAGATGATGTTTGCCGAGCTTTAATATCTTGGAGTGGTGAAAGATGTCGAAATTTATGTGGAGTTTGGGCAAAGAGCCATGAAATGACCGTGGATGAATTGCTTTCTTCCCAAATTATATTGGCTTGGAGTTGTTGAAGAGTCCGTTGAAGGCCAAGCCGGGCAGTCGTGAGCTCAATAACTAGCACGTATGTTATTGGCACGAATTTGCCACCAGCATGGATGAGTTGGCCTATATGATCTCTGATAACATACTCTACACGTGTAACGGAGGCATTAAAGTTGATTTTAATAGCTCCAACGGGAGGAGGAATTTTTTAAAAGTATGTTCCATTGAACATCGACGCTACCAACTCTAAAATTGAGTTTGAAAAATAAAAAGCTTCAACAGTCATTAGTATTATTGTAGAAATTCCTGATGATTGTGTTAGATGGAAGTGAATAGTATATTCTGGGGATTTTATAAATTAAAAAAATCCCTAGGCTATTCCAAACTGGCATTGTCTGATGCCAGCGATTCGAGTCAGGCCTACTCTAGAAACAAGCCCGAAATTTAGACCCGTCCGGAAAACTCTGGAGGTAGGCCCGAACCTGACCCAGCGTACATTTTTTGGTCGGCTGGGCTCCACATGGACCCATTCTTTGTTTCCCAGCCTGTAAGTGCCCGAATTTAAGTTATTTTGAGCTCGAGACCAGTCCAAGTTCCAAGAACCTTAACCTGGGCTACCGTTTTCTCGTCGGGTTGTTTGAGTTGGTGACAGGTTGCACACTAGCGGGTGTGGGTTGAGGCGATCATCTCCCAATTAAGCTCCATCCCAAAGGTCCAATGCATCGGTGATGCAGTACGGTGTACCTTCCTCTTTTCCTTCCGCTTCCGCATAGCTCTCTCCATCTTCATATTGACCTCTCACGTGGCATTGGTTATTGATCTCTTTCAACATTTTGTCGTGCTATCGCCATCAAAACTATTGCTTTGAAGGAGTACTTAGTTGGAGAGGGTCCGGGGACTTTCATCTCAATCATTTGGTTGGAAGAATTTTGATTTCAAGACGAAATGAAAATAGCCCAATTCCCCTAAAATTCAATATTGATTCTCTTCTAAGAATTTAAATCTATATTTTCATTTTGATTTTAATTACAAATCAAATGCTTCAAATGATATAACTATTTAGATTCCAATACCGATTGCGAATCTTGTTGTATATCACATACAAAAATAAATATCTCAGACTTTAATATATGATCCTTGTATCTTTTAAGGATATATCCATTCAACCAATAGCATGTAGTTTATGAATTGATATGTTAAAAGTTTGTAATTGAAATATTTCTTGCTTTACCATAAAATTTATTTATATTTTTTATAATATTTTTTATACTTTTTAGATTTGAAGAAAGTGGACTCTGAATGATAGAGGCATTGAAAATGAAGATAGGATATCTTAGAAATGAAATTAAATATCTACTTTATTAAATGATGAAAAAATGGTTTAGTCATCTCTTCGGTGAGTGTGATTTTTCTCTATTTGATGGATAAATACTATTTATGAGAAGATGATTTATTTATCTTAAAAAATATAAAAATATCGATAAGTTGGTTAAAAAAATTTAATCAATATTTATTCCTCTAAGCTTTTATACTGCATAGATTTTTTTCTCTTTATGGTACTTGGAGAAATGCAATGTGGACAGCCCTTTAAAACATGAAACACCTGAAGGGAAGGAACCAAGCCACTGTGAATCTCATATCTCTTTTGTTCAGTAGACCCCATTCTCCAGCTTTACTGGAGCTAGCAAAATTCCTTCTACACCATGCGGTGATCGGCGGCCGAAGCAAAATTTTTCTTTTTTGAGACTCCGTCCTCCGGTCCCGTGCGAGAATGGCGGTGGACAGCGCCCGTGGTGTAGAAATTATTTTTCGCTTGAGCAATTGGTTGGAGCAATTTGACAGGGGCCTCCGAATGAGAGCCGATAACTGCCATGGGCCTGCCAAGTTTTTGTTTTGGGTGTGGGCCGGGTATTGTTGGTGTCATCTGCTGCGTGTTCTAATTTCTTGGACTTTGTTAACCGTAGGGTAATCTTGCTATTGTTCCTCTGCTGGACTTAATAAGCTGGTGGTAATGTTTCACCTTTCCTCAGAGAAAACAAAAGAGAAGAAGATCATGTAAGCAGGATAAAGGGGAAGAAAGCTAGCAAAAGTCTTCAAAGTAGGTAACAATCCAGTCAAATTTTGCTTCCCAAAAGTTTTTGTAGGACCTCAAAGTTGTGGGGTAGCAAGGCTTTTTTTTTCTTCTTATTTTTGGGTAAAAGTTGTGGGGTAGCAGCAGCAAGGGCAAAGAGATACGCAAATACGAAGACAACACGCCATAGCAATGGCATAATAATCCTTCCATAGCAAGCCTCGTGGCATACTTTTTTTTTTAAAAAAAAAAAAAAATTTGATATAGTTAATTATTTTAAAAGTATAACCATTAGACTAGATTAAGGAGGAAATGGTAGCAGTACTGGATAGGGACATGAAGGCTCCGCTTATCTTAGTGGTGGGTGCGATGGTAGCGGGGATACTAATAATGCAGCGAAGGAAACAACAACAACAACAATAATCACGATGGTGTGGTAGCATTGGACAATGGTGATGGGAGTGCCAGCAATATTATGAAGGCAAAAGCGATAGCGGTACGGCAATGATGGTGGTTAGAGAATGGTAAGAGGGTGGTGGCAGCAGCAGCCGAGACGATGATTGCGGTGGTTTGAAGGAAGATGGACGTGGTGGTGAAGGGTTGGTTAGTAGTGGCAACACGGCAGTGCCGGCGGCAGGTGGTATTGTTAGTGGTAAAAAAAAAAAGAATTTCTTGTTTTTAAAAATAATGCTAGATAGAATTTCTTACTTTTATTTTTTTATAAATAATATTTTTTTAAAAAAAAAACTAATATTTTGTTAATGTGGTATATCTGAAAGCCTTCCATCATGGAATTTTTTAAAACCTTTTCTAAGTACTTCAAACTATAGCCATCCATTAACTCCAGCTACGATTTTACTACAAATATAAGATAATTAAATATAAAAATATTAGATGAATAAAATAAATTACAAAATTATATAAATTGAAACTCTACTACTATTTATTTTGATACTTGGGGTACTTGTTAGGGAACCATTTATTAATTCAATCACATGATACCAGCCACCAAACGAAGATAATCCAATGGTTTTTACTTCATCGATCGTAGTGAATTCTTTTCCATTTTTTTTTTCTTTTTTTTTTACATGTCAGCTTTGTTGGTTTCTCCTAATAAAAAACCTCGTTTGCCACCTTCATTTACCATTACAATGAAATTAATAGCCATCAACCTGAAATAATCATATACGTGTTTTCTCTAAAATAAATTTTCAGTCAAAATGAAGCTAAGCCATTGCAATCAAAAGTAAATAACAGCAGATATTTTATTTCCTTACTTTAGGATCCAAAAAATAAAACATTATTTTTGAAATAACATATAAATCTATATCAATTTAAAAATTAAAGTTAATAACACATGAATCATATCATCAACTATATCACTTTTACGCTCACCTCCAAGTTCCATGGGGCCACCAAAAAAAAATAAAACGGATTAGATAAATAAAATATTAGATAAGGAAAAAGAGAGAAAATATGGCTAAAAAGTATATGTAGCTTAAGATTTTTTTCCCCCCCTTGCAACGTCAAAGGCTATGCTTAGCTTTGCAAAAAATAGCACTTTATTCATCCAAAACATAATCCATATCATCAACAAAACCCAATTACACACCACTATGAAAACTTGTGCAAATCAATAGTGAATGTTAGAAAAAATATAGAAAAGGAAAAATTGAGCTCAAGTTTAAATAGATAATGACCTCTCACGTAATCTTGACAGAGGACATGGATGGGTGGAACGTTAAGCAGGAAGGAAAGAGAGGAGAAGAGATCACTGTTACCAAAATCATGGATTTTAGGGGCGATGATATTTTAATAATGGGTGGCAAATGCAAGGACTCGATAGCACCGCAAGTAACATAGCTCCAAGCGTCCAAACTCATGTTCTTTGCCGATGCTTCTTCTTGGACAATTTGTTAGATGGGAATAAAGAGAGCAGTGCCACTAGAAATAGCTAAGAATCAAGGCTCTGGCAGAAGATCCTTTAATAAATATAATGGTAGAAATAGTTCATCCATCAATCGTACAATTAGATGAAACAAATTAGCCGTAAACGTTATCCATCTCTAGTCATTTCCAGGGCATGCACGCAATTTTTTGATATGCTAAACGTGCAGAGTAGCCGGTCTGCGTTCCAAGTTGTACAGACGTGACTTCACAACTCCATGCCGATATTGACCAGCAAGTTAGTTGACCTAAACTACAAATTAAGGCCTCATGT
The DNA here is from genome assembly GCA_006176705.1 of Cocos nucifera. Taxonomy (NCBI): domain Eukaryota; kingdom Viridiplantae; phylum Streptophyta; class Magnoliopsida; order Arecales; family Arecaceae; genus Cocos; species Cocos nucifera. The sequence continues at coordinate 190,016 of QRFJ01000813.1, read as the reverse complement.
TCGGATGTAGGAGAAAAACAAAGTCATGCAGATTGCGTCAAATTACAATTTAGATCAAAACATTTAACCTTGTGATATAAAGGTTATCTAAACATTTCGAGTTACTGCCTGAATCACATGTTTATCCCGGGGGTATCAAGGCCACTTCGGTTGTTTTAAATGCCCAACCAAGCACTGCTGCTTGGAACCACGGGCGTCAGACCTGCACCTACCACGCATCAAATATTTAACAAAATCACGGCTTAGAATAACAGACATGGGACTTGTATGCATAAGATATTTAATAAAATTATTAAACATTCAAATTTAATGTGTACTAAAAAAAAGCTTACAATATATATCAGTAAGCCATCTAATGTATATCATTTAATCATGTGCTGTGTACTGATGAGTGCTATATTCTTAAAAATATATATCATTTTATTTAGATATGTATATTGAGACGTTGAATGAATATTTTGTTAGATATTTATTAATTGATCATATACTGATGAGTACTAAGTTCGGTAAATTATGTATTAATTTATTTATAAATGTATATTAGATCGTTACTAGGTGTGTATCAAAAAGACTTAAATATATATTATCTGACCATATACGTAAACTCTACATAATAAAAATTATGTATTGATTTATTTATAGATATGTATTGATTTATTTGATGATTAATTTATTTAATGTAGATCGTATACTCACGTAATATGTATCACTAAAATGTATATACTAAAAACAAAGAAGAAAAAGAATAACATTATTTTTTTAATCATGAGATTAATAACTCCATTAGTAGAAAGGGTCTTTGATTTTAAGATTTATTTTTTAATATAAATATTAAAAAAAATATGGCAAACTATGAAATCTACCTCATAAAATATGATGAGTTGAAAATAGGCCATCATGGTCGGAATGATCGGCTGTTGCATGTCCCGAGCCTCATGTTTTCCTGTTAATTGAGGCATGAAATGCGGGCACCACAAAGAAGTTGTAGGATTTATTAAGAAAGCTTCAAACTCATATCATTCATAAGTTGAAAACGAAAGTTGAACTCCATAAGTTCAGATCTCTTTTTTTCACCATCTTTAAGGATCACTCATGATCTTATAAGCTCTACCAATAGTCTAGATAAATACGTTACTTCATCCAAATATGTAAAAGATTATAGCTGCACTTAAATGGGACAAAAGGAGTGTTTAACACAGGACCAAAAGCTAAACGAAAGGGCAGCTGGCTCATTCTGGTGGAAAGTGGTCCATTGACCATTCCTCAAACTATGGATCTGTCAACGGTTACATTCAAATCTAATGAACAACAAATTATCTCCATATACAAGTGACATGAAACCTGCTCATATCTTAGAATGTCTAGCATGCACTCAATTCTTGAATAGAACATAATGTACTTCAAGATGTAGCCAACTACAAATAAAATTTAAACTGTGCCTGCACCTCAATATAGGAAGTAGTATGTGCTCTACCTTTCATAAAAGGTGTGCATTGTCCCCATAAAAAGGATTAACGTACCAACAGAAGATAATTAACATCTGCCCAAGGCTTCCTCTGCTAACGTTTTGACATTTTCACTTCTAGAATTCTTATTTTTATTCGCTAATTCAATAATTAGAAATTTTAAGCATCAATTTTTTGCGGAAGCATCTTGGTTTGGAAAAAATATAGAGTTTAAAGGGCATCTAATATAAAAGACAAGTTCTAATATTTAAAAAATCTATTACAAGTAAAAATTTCTAATTTTGTATGTTACGGGCTTTATATGCAATACATCCATGCTTGCACGTAATGCATGCAAAATCACAATACCAAAAACCGTGTTGATACAGCATGACTTCATTCAAGCTCTTGAAATCCATAATTATAATTTTTTTTTAAAAAAAAAAAAAATCAGAGTTAATCCGGAGAAAAAATGTAAGGCAAAGGATAGGAACAACTTGGTTAACCGAGTTCCTATTTGATATTAATTAGAGACCTGTTTGATGCATTGAGTCACATGCACATATGGGCCACCACAATTAAATCAAAGTACCAAAGGAAATATCATGCACTCAATAAGAAAGCATCTGAAGTTGCAAAACTTCCAAAAATACCAAAATTGCCTACAACATCTCTTATAGGCCCAACAATTACCTCGGAGTAATGAGGTTTCAGGTCCTCATTTGATATAACAATTAAACAAAATTCTCTTCAAATGTAATAGAGGCAGAAAGTAACACAATAACCTTCTACATAAAAGCTAGTCATCTGCTGTCTCGTGGAGCTTAACATAACTCATGACTTTCTAATTGCATCAAGTCACAACGAAAGTACTGAAAAACTAGATAGATGCAGACAGCACATGCTTCTGAATCATTTTTCCATATAGACTTTTTTAAGATTAGACCACATTTGCAAATTAAGAAATAAACTGAAAAAGAAAATCCAAAAGCTTGGCGCACATATTTCATCAGTTGTCTCGGTTGCAAAACAGAAGCCATAAATTTCTAATTTGTCTCGATGCAAACAAGTAAATAAGAAATTCGAAACATTATAAGTGCAGTGAACAGATATTCCCAAACTGTCACTTAATACAAAGTGCGCTAAACACAGGACTACACTTTGAGGTTAACAAACTAAAAACAAACGAGGGGGAAAGAAGCTTGACAAGTACATCCTATTACCTCTGACAGAGTCCAGAATAAAGTCAAAGCTATGCTCTGATATAATGACAAATAAAGAATCCTAAGAGCAAAAATCTAATATTCTTTTTTCTGAGTGCCAAAACTACAACAACCCAATGAAGCTGAGAGAAACTGATATCCCTATTCATAAGGAGAGTATATTTTTCCCGTTGTCATCACGTCTCCAGTCGTACTCTTGGGGATAAGAAAGCACCTTGTCGTGGAACGGCGGAAGTAGCTCAATCTAGTTTCACCGAGGAGAAGAGATAATGCACGAACCAGAATGAAGAAATGAATCCAATGGTGCCGGTTGCGAGCATAATAGCAATAACCATGAAGAGCGAGTAACCAAGGTAGAGAGTGGCAGATACAGGCCCACTTAAACTCTTAAGATCAAACACAAGATAGTTCACCGAGTACAAGAAAATATATATAGCCACTGCTCCTGATGAGAAGAAGGCTTTCCACCACCACTTCCAATCCTCCACACAGAGATGCATGTAAGTGAGAACCAGTGAAACCTCGGCACACACAACCACAAGAAGAATCAACACAATAAAGAGAAAGCCGAAGACATAATAGACACGACCCATCCAAATGCTAGACATTATGAAGAAGAGTTCGATGAAAAGGGTGCCAAACGGCAGGGTCCCAGCTCCCAGAACCAACAACCATGACGGGTATTTCTGTGGAGGAATCTCGCGTGGGATCTGATTGGTTCTCACAGGGTACTCAATGTGGGGAGCTTTGGCACCGAGGAATCCACCCACGAGTGTGAGAGGGACTGAGATGCAGAACCAAAGCAAGAGCAGCACGATGAACAAAGAGACAGGGATCGCCCCCGTGCTATGACTACCCCACAAGAGGAAGTTTAGCACGGTCAGGATCAAGAAGGCAATACCAGGAAAGAAGCAAGCAACACGCCATGAGACTGAAACCCATCCAGAATGATCCCCACATCTGATAGTCTTCCAAATCCTAACAGCAATATACCCAGCAACAATTCCAAGAACCATGTAGAAGAACAGCATACCAGTGATAAGAGTACCTCGAGAAGCAGGGGACATGAACCCAAGCGCGGCAAACAAGATGGTCACCACCGCCATGCCAAGAATCTGAACTCCATCTCCCACCATCACACAGAGCAGTTGCGGATGGCTCGGTGCCCTGAAAACATCCCCTACCACAAGCTTCCATCCGGAGAGTTCCTCGTTCATCTGCGCCTGAGCCTCCTTGTCAAGCTCTTCATATCGGGTCAAATCCCTCCGGACGGTCCTCAAGAAGATCACGAGAACAATTCCAGCAAGGAAGGCAATGACCATGAGCGAATTGAGGATCGAGAACCAGTGAACCTTGGCTCCCTCCATCTTCAAGTAAGCATCCCATCGAGACGGCCACTTGATATCACTCTCCACAAACGAGACCTCATAGGTGAAAACAACAGGCTGGTTTTCTTTAATGGCCATGCCCACCATCGTGGGATCGCACTGAATCTTTGCTGGGTACTTATCGTACATCTTTAGATTCTTGATAGACTCTGAGTCATGCTGGAAACTACAAGGGACGACTTCAAACCCTACCACCATCCATCCAGGGCCGGAACCAGACTTGTCCAAGCTTGGGATCGCATCAGAGGCATCCCCAGTGCCCATCACCTTCGCCACATTGGTTTCCTCGTACTTGTGCACCAAGACTTTGAACCTCAGATGGTTGAAAACATAGTAGGTGTCGCCATCCCGGATCCCCACCGGGTATCCAGTCCACCGGAGGAAGTACTCACCTTTCTTGGTGTACCGGATCGCCGGGAGGTTATCAAGAATTAGATTGACCTGATACATCTCATCAATCCTCTTCTTGAGGAGATTGAAATCTTGGGTGGACAAAGGATTGGTTCGGCAGAGGAGGATGTCGGACTCGTTGCTGAACATCTTGAAGCGGTAGGGGGAGTTCTCGATGCGGTCGCCCATGAGAAGCTCGCCGAGGTTCTCGGCGCTGTCCTTGATGCCTTCTTGGGGCTTGCAGAAGGGGAGGCTGTAGTACCCGTAGGGTATCTCGGTGTCGATGGAGGTGAGCGAGTTCACCTTCACCGACAGGGTGTCTCCCGCCAAGTACTTGTGCGGGTAGCTCCCGGGGAGGTAAAACCCTTCTCCGGACGGGAGAACCAGTAAGGACAACAAGATCCAGAGCCTGAATCTCCAGAAAAAGACCATCTTGGCCCCGGATCTCGACGGAAAATCCATTCTCCCCAGATCTGGAACGAAATTAAAACGATGATCGATCAAATGATAGCAGATCTTAGGGTATTATTATGAACGATTCGCTGTAGCACTATAAAACTTTGTTTGGAAGCAAGAATTCGAATAAAAGAAACAAGAAATTGCAATCTAACTGAGTAGGAGAGGGATCCATGAAGAAGAAAGGAACTGACCTCTGACAGTCGGAGAGACGAAGCCCCTTCGCTCGGAGCTCTCGGCAATTGCGGAGAGCAAGATTTGGGGGCGAGTCCAAGATTGGAAACGAGCGAGGGCCGGACAGGCCAACGGGCGAACATTTTATATTGCCCTGCGGGTCTGGTTTGGAGGCCTTGGCTTGTGGAATTCCAATAATACCCCTATTCCCCAGGGTGCCTTTGGCGGGTCGGTTTTTTTTATTCTGGAGAACCGGGGAGGTTCTGACTACATTTGGTTCGACAGCGGAAAGATTGGTCGGTCCGAGAGAAGATTCGAGGGTCCGGACCGGCGGATGTTCGATTGGAGCTTGGATCAAGGAAGAAATGGACCGGGTATAAAGGGTAGTGGGCATGTCGGCCGTCGTTGGACTCCAGCTAAGAAGTTTCGTTAAGCCGGCACCACAGAGAATTTCCCAGCTAGAAAGGTCCAGGGTCCATTTAAAACTTACGCCATGATGAACTATTTAGATATAAAAGCACTTGATTATAATCATTTATATGTTGATGGTTGCACGTCAAGGAATAAGTAAGTATTAAAGGTTTTTAACCTATTTATTTTATCTTTTCAAAACCAGTCACTTATTTAAGCATAAAACTTTTTTTAAAAATAAAAATAAATATTTTTTTTTTAAAAAAAAATGATACATTAGAAATGATTTATTTTTGTCTCTCTCTCACACATTTACTACACTTAAACCGATAATAAGTTATTCTTATGGAATAATGAAAAATAATTTGATCTTCTTTTTTATTTAAAATTATTCTATTTAATCTAATTATTCTAGATTTTTCTTATTCGACCTCTAAACATGAACTAAAAATGAAAACATTAGGTAGGACTATATGGAGAGAATGACCGGCAAAGAAATAAAAGAATTTATTACTAAGCTATAGTGGTATTGAATATGATTTAAGCTACCGGGTGGTTTCTTGTTGTGGGATGAGAAACTACCACCATAAAGAGTTTCTAAAGCAAAAACGGAAAGGATCTTAAAATATTTGTAAATAATTTCTAATTCTTTCCATAAGGAAGTCAATAAAAAGCTAGTCCATAATTTCATTTTCTGATAGTTCTAGCTAAATTATAAAACTATCTTAGTTGCATAGAGTATATCTTACGTTACATTAATCAATGATGATAATTATATTTAGTATTAATATATTTTTTCCCTCTTGCATGCACCCATCAGGTGACAAAGAGATATTTGCTATATTATATCATTGGTGACAAAACAAGATTAATATATCCACCAAGTGTGATATCTTCTATTTGTACCTGTAAGTAAAATATGAATCATATTGAATATGCAAGAAAAATAGACAGACCCACCAAGGGCCTTAGCCAGGCTTCGTAATACTTCCTATATTATAATGATGTTGGTGACAGAAGCACGGAGCTTTTATGCATACTCTGTCTCTCTCTATCTTCATCTCTCTCCCTTTGTCGGTTGGTTTACCAACTTGACATTAAAGTTTTATTTTCTTGCATTATTTTTTTTGGAGTATGGTGGGAGTGGGACAGGAGGAGGGAATTGAAGAAGGGCCTTGATTTGATTGAACAAAAGAGGTGACTTCTCTGCTAATATTTCATGTTTACATATATCAATAAAATTTATATAATATATATTTCTTCTACATAAAAATGTTCTTAACTTTATATACAATTTTAATAGAGGCTTTTGCATATATTCTTATCAATAGTCTCTTATATATATGTCACTTATCACAAAGCCTAAAGTGTTTTTAGGTTTCTCCAAAATGTGTTTGCTTTTAGATATTGTTACCCTCATATTATATTCGCTGTGTTGGTTTTGATAGGATTGGAGTAAAATCAGCGTATCCATTGACTGTTTTGCTCAAACTTATATAATATTTTAAAATATTGCAGGACTTGTGCCAATATATCAAAATAATACACATATATTTTGTTTTTATAGGTAGTCAAATAATGAAGCTCTTTTAAACAAAAAATTGAAGAGACAAACAAGATAGCAATACTATTATTTCTTTGAAAGATTATTCACCTATAGGAGAAAATTTGTAAACTTTTAGATTTCAGAAAGCTCTAGAAGCATTTTAATATTTTTTTTGGGAAATATATTAACATGAGCACTCTTCATGAAGAATATGTATGGTTAAAAAAATATTGTTCGCATAGGCGGACGAGTTGGAAAGTATCCAAACTCCAACCATATCTTTTGCTTCGTTCATGATCCTAGTACGTAGAGTCAAACTTTGCCAAGGAAGTTCAGCCGATCACCACCGAAGTAATGAAACATTTGACAGGTGCTGTCGTGCCAAACTCGAGCCTTGACTTTTAGCAGCTATTGCTGGTAAATTGGGTCAAACACCGATGAACGCAGACTCAGCGAGTAATACAGGAACCGCGCGCTTCTTGTCCCCACCCAAATTCTTGATCGCTGAGGCCAGCTTTGACCGTTCGGCATTTGTCGTCGCAGCAGCATATGCATGATTCGGTACGGATGCCCAACCAAGAACTCAAGCTAGCCCACTCCTAGCTTCGGCTCCAAGGCTGTGGTTAAAGATTTAGGTCTTACTCCAGCTAGATCTCCGGTTAAAGGCTGAGCCGGCAGCCTGAGGAGAGGAAGGGATGATGGGAGCGGGGCCTAGTTGAGAAAGCGTTGGACTAGTTCTGTATTCATAGCTAGGGAAATACTTTGCTTCATAGCTATGCAGGAACAAATTTGTAGTGAGGCAGCCTAAATATCATAATGTACGTTTAGCCTAGCTTATAATCTTATAATTTTGAGTATACAGAGGGAAAAAAATTATATAGGCTAGCACAACCCATGCATCTTATAGAATTTTTAATCTAATCATCCAAGCAAGTATTGAGAGTAGCTGTCTGTGTTTTTTTAAAAATAAAAAATAAAATAAAGCATGCAGTAGGAAATGCGTAACTGTATCTAACTATGTATCAATCTATCTATCATATGCTGTTGCATGGGAAAGAACGCATAGCTAATCCCAGAAAAAGACGCAAAAAACAGAAACCGAGCAAGTGAAGTCATATCTGGGGCTTTCGGAGATGATCCGAGAAAATAAGCTTGAACCGATGACGATTGGAGGCGCGCGGGCCAAACGGACGCGGACTTCGGGTGGAATCATTCAGCGCACGTGATGCCAGTGCCATGGAACATATCCAGCAATGTAGATTTCTTCACCTTTTTGCCGCCTTTAAATTAGATCCATTAAATAAAGGGTGACCTTCAGGTTCAAGCTTGGCTTGCTAGAGCTGCCATGGTAAGTTGAAGGAGGAGATGGCATCCATAAGGCATTACTTGAAGAAGTTAATTAGGGAAGTACCTTTTGTCTGAGCGAGAACATAAAAATATCTGAGCTGACAGTTTCTTAATTTGTTTTGTTATTGCATGATTTGAAGGCGATTTAGTGTTTCCATCATGATACCAACAATAATATAGAATATGAATGAGTGGATGTATGATTTTTGTCTCCTTCATCCAGTATTGGGTTAGTTATGTCACCCAACTAAAGTTGAAGCCACATAATATAACACTTTTCGTAATGATTCGATTATGTACGTAGATGCATATAAAGGACCTAATGAAAAAGTATGCTGGTGGTACAGGCCTAGCCGGCTGAAGACGGCAGCATCCGATGATTTGCTCGAGGTGGAATTAGACGCCTTCTGCTGCCAAGAAATGTACAGGACAACGGGAAAACAAGACAAATAACCAAAACGAATAACCACCCACCAATTTATCGCTAAAAATTTTGCTGTATTCCCTGTCAAAGGCTCGAAGCTAGAGGAGTTCGCTGTCAATATTCAACGAGAGGAAGTAATTATCTTATCATTATTCAAAAAAAAAAAAAAAAAAAAGCCTCCTCTGCTGAAATAGATATCAAGGAAATCAATCAACCAGATGCACTGTATTTAGTATAACAAAACCATCAAGACCCAAACCTCTGCTCCACATAGGAATCTTTTAGCTCTTATACTCAGGTGCCTTGTACTCGGGCACATCTCGGAGGCCAAGCCTTGACAGGACCAAGCAGTAGGAATCCCAGTCTGTCCTTCGGAGATACTTGAGGAGTTTCTTTCTCCGCTGGACCATCTCTTGGAGACCCTTTCTCGAATGCTTGTCCTGCATCACAGCAGAACTCGATAATTCGTGCAAATGCAGCAAAATAACATAAAAGTTAAAAAGCTTTTTACATCACTCGATGTTATCTAAATAGATGCACCTGAAAATTAACAGAAGAAAACCTATAAGAGGTTTCAATTTACCTTCTTTTGTAAAACAGCCGACAGATGCTTAATTTTGGTTGTAAGTTGTGCCACTGTAAAATGAACAAGAAACTCTCAAAACCATAAGGTTATCCAATAAAATTGACATTCGAACGGTACAAATCATAACATCAGCAAACAATTACAGACCTAGCTGAATTATTAGTCTTAGAAGTGTAATGCAGTAACTTGAACATACAAATATATTTAAATTAGACTTCACCTGTAAACGTGCCCAAACTGATTGAGCATGATCAAAGGGACTTATCTATGACCTCAGACCAAACAAGGGGCTGAGCAATAATTGTTGCAGCTCAAGAAATAGTTGGCACCTAGCAGGCTGACATATTGCCAGCTTCAAGGACTTCTGCAAATAATTCAGTACTAACCTAGACTCTGTACAGGACCCCTCTAACCAACAAATTATGGTACATGATCAAATTTGACTTACGCATTAACTTTGTTCCATATCTATGGATTTCATTGCTAATAAGGATTAACAATTAAATATTTTCCACATAGTATCGCCCATTAGTAAACATTGATTACAATCTTTACCCATCATGAAATTGAGGAAAAAAAAATTCACTCATATCATTTTAATTTACATGTCCTTGCGCTTCTAGGGCTTAATGACAATGTCTTGATGTCACACACGACCTGCTTGGGTTTAATCTCTTAATATGGATTATCGATATTAATAGAGTGGAGGAAAAATGGCATTATGGAGAAAATTACCTTTTAAACAGTAAAAATTTGCGCTCATAAAATTATCCTAGTGAACCTCCCTCTCAAAAAGAGCAAAAAAGAGGTCCATTGACAACCGCTAGCATAGTGGGGTTATTGCAGCAGACTGACCACAGAGAAACATATAGGGGTGATAGAGACTTCACGGAGAATAGCATTTAGGGGGGGATACTTTCAAGTTTCAATCATGGATGAGAAGGGTGACTTTAAGAACCTGGAAAGAGAGATCAGTATATAATGACCTTTGGGCATCACATGGCAAAAGAGAAGGCAGGGCTAAGAAAATAACATTTTGAAGAAGAGCAGTCCAAAAGGTTATTATAATTAAGATGCACTATCAAGAAAATTGCTGGCGTCATTGTTGGGGTGCCTAGTTGCAGCCATCTGTCAATCAATTCACAAAGTTTCAGGAACCTGGCACATATCCAATGCATTTCACATGTTCCAAATTGCATATTTTCAGAGATTTTGTAAGCAACTAAGCAATTTAGTTTAACCAAAAAATTACACACTTTTCTAGTTGAATTTTTTTAGTGTTCTGCCTTTGAAGCTCGAGAGAGGAATTGTTTTCTATGATAGTGCTGGTTAAGTGGTTAACATTAGCAGAGGTTTTAGAATCTCAATAACATGGATCAATAACCTTGGTGATGATACTAGAAGGTTGAATATATAATGGTGAGTAAGAATAGCATTCTACCTCCTATCTACCGATATACTAAAAGGCAAATCAGCTTTCCTCATATGCAATCAATCATGACTATGTGACAACTTCTTCAATCCAATCTGTCACTATCAACTCATTTATAACTCCAAAATCATCCAATATGGACCTAGATATCATTCCATTAGTTACAATGACACTAAAATTAAAAATCAGTTCTATCTTAAAAAGTCAGCATGCTAGAATTACCATGCAGCAGCATGCTTCCCCTGGATCAAGCAGTCAAAGACGTCTTTCCATGAATAAATTTTCAATACATCAACTCAACTCCTCCTTGTACTGATAAGATACCATTTCCAGAATGATCAAAAAAATGTTTTGTTAATCTTGGACCCAGTATTGCGTGCCTTTGATATGATGTCTTGTAACTACATGATCAAATGGCAACAGAAAGGAAGCTCAAATTTGAAAATACCATGATATGGTCCTAAGCCAATAAATCTACATGCCAAATGGTACAGAATGGACTCGTGTCATTGTTTATCAACATGTCATAATGTCACTAGAAAATAAAGGGATCCATGTAAATGTTTATCAATTTATACCACAGAGCATTGCATTGCACCTATATGTTAGTCACTCATTGGATCATGCCAACTCTTCCATGGCACATCACAAATTATAATATGCAACAGAAGATTATACCAACATGATGTATCATGAGACAGCTAGAGACCAGGAAAGGAACATTACTCAAAATTGTAAACAACAAATACACCGAGAAATAGGAGATTGTCTAGACTTTGAGAAAATATGGCATTTTTAATATAAAGATAAAACATGCAATTGTCATGCGTCCAACCTGCACTTTTTCATGTGGTTATCAGTCAAATTTGTCAAGAAAACCCAAAACCTAAAGACAAAAAGATGATAACAAATTTATCAACTAGAATGGCTGAATAACCATGAGAGTGCCTCTTCCATCACCAATTTGTTGCAAGTTTTTCCATCCATAGTGTTTGTCAGGATACAGCCTAGAATGGGCCCCATGTCTATCAATCAAATTTTGTTTCAATGAGGATTAAAGAAAACAAAAGGAAGCTTGAGTGGTGTGATATGGTTACTTATTCAGATGATATGAATTCAGGAGCTGTTACTTGCTCCATAGAAAAATTTGTGTTATTAAAGAAACTATTTGCAGAATGGAAATGATTTTCTATTTAAAGTTTTCACCAAGATTCACAATAAAATGATGAGTTCCTTGGATTTTCTGGGAGTTTTTCTAAAATAAAGTTTTCTTGTTGATTGTCTAGTGATGCTGAATTTACAGAGAGAACTCTATGTTCCAAATATCATGATAACTGCATTTTTCCTTTTTTCTATCTTAAGACTTTCTTCCTTCAAAATTCATACAATTATTGATTTAGACCTACAAACTTAGACCAGAAATATGACTTTTGACCATGTGATAAACATCCACTACAAATACCCATCTTCATACTAATAGCTTTCTCACTCGTCTAACTCTTACCATAACGGGTTGTTTGAACATTAAGGGTCTATTTGGATCATTGGACCCAAAATCCTATAGGATTCATGGGTTGGACCAATACAACCAGCAAAATCAAGTTGGGCTAGACATATATTCATAAATACCTAGAGTACTTTTGGAGTGGGTTGATCCAAATTCCATAGAATTTTGGGCCCACTCATCCAAACAGGCCCTAAATGATTTTCTGATAAGCTACCACTATAAGTACCATAGCATATCGGCAAATGATTTTTGAGAGCAAAGGATCGAGACCTACACTCACTATAATTAACCAGGTCCAGATTTTTAGAAATGCATCATCCAAGAATCAAACCTAGAGCCTATGGTTCCTATATAGAGGAGTGTGACCACTAGGACAACCCCAGTTTACCATATAAGCAAATGCATAATCTACAAAATGTGAAATCAACAACAGCATCTATGCAACCATCAATGGGATTACTAATGGAAATGCAACCCCACATCCCTATACAATGAGTTAATTTCCATTCCTTGAAGAAAGATGCCTGTTGTCAAAATCCTCCGTTTCATACCATAAAATCATAAGGAGCTCTAATAAGTAGAAAGAAGAAACAGGATGTGAAACCACTCCTAAGACTGAGTATCAAAGAGAGTCCTTACCTTTCATGCTTAGTATTGATGAGTTATAGAGATAATATATTAAATCTGGTTTTTTTCCCCATTTCCCTCGAACCAATTCAAAATTTCAACCAATAAAACTTCCTTGATAAAACATGATTCTTAAATATAAATCACTCACTCAACTCTTCTTTTAATTATTTAAGATAAGGACAAGGGATTGGCGATCAAGTGAGTGTTTTAAATAGTTATTTTGGAAATCTCAAGTTCAGGTCCAAGAGGAGTATAGCAAATGAATAGATGGATTAATTAAAAATAGCATATGTATATAGATTACATGATAAGTACCAGTTTATCAATACAGTGTTATGATGCTTCTTGGACAAAAAGACAAGGATCTAGTGTGCCATGATTTCTTAATTTTTTTTCATAGGTTCAGTTATTCGGATCCATGGAAATGAAATGTTTATGAAGTTTTTCTTTCCAATTGTAACTTGTTAAATAGAATGATAACTTCAATAACATGTGACAAACTTTAGCTGAAGAATCTCTTTGAGGGACATGGCCAGAATACTTCTAAGCAGTTTGGGCCCCTAGACTTATAAATATACACCATCCTTAAGATTATAAAACTGTAATAAACAACTAACTACGATGGTTACTTTCTATCAGGAGTGATACCTTCTGCAAACAAACTTTCAAGTCTCAACCTAATCCCATGATGTCAGCCTTCACAACCCTTTGAAAGTACAGTTGCCTGTTATTCAATCAATCACCCCTCGTTCTCTATGCCATTTCACCCTATCTAAGGCACTTTTCTCTCATGGTCCTCCTGGATTCAATTCCATTTTTCTGTTCTATAACTTTAGTTCCTATAACAACCCCTAGGAATATTTTAACTAACCATTTTCTAAAAATATATTTTTTTCTTTTTCCAGCCAATCCATTGCCAAACTTCTGGAGGTATGATAGGATCATCATTCCATCATCAGGGTTGCATTTGACTACACTTTATGCAACTTAAGTTACAATTTGTGCCTATCTTTCCTTTATCTTTTTTCTGGGGAGGAAAAAGAGTACACATGATCAACTCAAACATTTCTTTTATTGGTCTTCGCATGGAAACAAACGGTCCTTCATAAATAACAGAAAAATCAACCAATTCAAACACTTTGCTTATTAACTTGACTCTTGTTTCAAATGCTTTTTTTCAAAATGAAGATGATACTATTGGCTACTGCTTACATTGGTTTATTGATAGGTTTCAGAATCAATAACGAAAGTTATATTAGACATAAATAACATTCTAACTTCTTGGATCAGCATCATCTCTGTACTCTTCCAATGAAATTCAGCTGATATTCCTGTTCATCTAACCGTAAATAATGGTTGAAAGCAAAAACAGGCTTAATGTGCCTTTTACCTTGAACACGCGCCGAACCACAATCTGACTCCGACATCTTAAATTCATCTCTGACTCTTTTGAGCTCCAACTTCAACTTCTCCGCCGAAGACATGTGATCCGGAAGGAAATACTGCAATAATCAAACTCAAAAAAGTCATATACTTGAGCCACCAAACAACATTACAAATATTGAGGAAGCTTGCATCAAATACACCCGACATACCCTCTCCAATAGGTGCTCCTGTGGGGGTTTTAGCCTGAAAGCTGGAGTCACCTGCCCGCCAAGATTTATCAAGGTTGACAGTCTCTGCACTACTCATATGCAAACAAACACGAATAAACTTCCTAAATTACAAGGATTTAATGTAAACAAACAAAAAAAGAATCTGGTGAAGGGAAAGTTACTGTTGGCCTTTTTACTGGCATCGGCTTCTTTAAGCCTCACAAGGCTCTCCCGCAGATCCCTGAAGGAGACCCCTCCCATCCTCGACTCCGTCTCCTTCTCCTCCAACTCCCTAAGCTTCGCAAGCCTCTCATTCAACTCGCTAAGTGAGAACCAATCCTTATCCCCCTTCGTGGCTTCCTCCGGCCTCAGCTTACGGAGCTTCTCTCCCAGTTCGTCGTAGCTATACATCTTCACAAATTCCGTCTTTAGCGCCTTCGACTCTCCGTCACCCTCCCCCTTCTTCTCCCTCAATTCCTTCCCAAAAATAGACTCTGGCAGCGTCTCCCTCCCTCCAATAAGCGACGGCCCCTTATCCGCCTCCCCCGCCCGGCTCCTCAAGCTATCCTGAAACGCTTTGAAATCGAAGCCGTGGGGCCGCGTCCGGTCTCTCTGGGAGGCCCGGAACTGCCGTAAACTCTCCCTGATGGAGTCAAAGGAGACTCTTGCGCCGTTCTCGGACGCCCCCCCTTCGCCAGCGCCGCCGCCGTCGGTCTTGTTGAGGACGTTGTTCTTGAAGAGCTCCTGGAAGGAGATGGTGGGTGGAGACGACGGGGGGCGCTCGCCGGATGGCGGCGGAGGGCCTCCGCCGGATCGGTGCCGGAATCCGGCAAGGTGCTTGCGGATCTCCTCGAGGGAGGCGGCGGGGCCGGGTTGGGGGGAGGAGAGGGAAGGCGGTGGAGGAGGGTCGGTGGGGATCCGGCGGGGAGCGGTGGGCGGGGACTTGAGCCGCTCCTTGATGTCGCTGAATAAAGAGGAATAAGACGGAGATGGGGGAGGAGGAGAGTCTTCGTTGTCCCCCCCGCCGCCTTCATTGGAGTCCGCCGGAGGCGGCGGAGGAGGGGGGGAAGAGGAGGAAGAAGAGAAGCGTCGGAGGGATGGGACGGGGGCTAGGTTTTTGGGTCTGAGCCTGAGATGGAGGACCATGGCGTCGAGGTTTAGGGCTTCAGTGGGGTGCCAAATGGAGCATATGCTGATGGCCGATACCGACACGGACAGATATGTCGGTCCGGGTGAAAAACTTCGGTTTGCAGAACGGAGCCGCAAAAGCTGGAACGGTAACAGGAAATGGACGGTTGTGATCCCTGCGGGGGCTGCATCAATCAGCAAAGAGCGTGCATCTTTTTGGCATGCCGAAAGAACTCGTTATCCTTTTTTTTTTTTTTTTTATAGGAAAAAAAAAAAAAAAAACAAGACAATTCTATCAGCAACAAAATAGAAGAGTGCTTATAGATATAGTGCACCCAAAATGTGATGAAGTGCATGAAAAGGGATGATATAGAAATATACAAAGGGTAATACATAGAAGAAGAACTTCTTATTAAATAGAGCAGATAGTGATGAGGAGTTCCGTTGATCCCAAATATAAAAGGAATGCAACCACCGAAGAAGTCTACGACCAGTTGCCTTCAAGGATGAGAAAAAGAAAAGCTGGTAACCATGTAACAAGCTAATCCATGGGATATAAGTAAGCATTAGCGGCTGCTAAGATGTGAAGCATGGAATTTTGTACCACAGAAAATCAGAGTGGCATTCAACCTTGCAGCAGCAACAAATCAGGCAGTCACCAAACAGGATCTCTGTCACAGCATGGTAAGAGGTTGTATATACTGCCACCGGTGTATAAAATGTACAAGCATGGTAGCAAAGATAAGTAGTAACAGGAGTTAGAAAATATAGTGAACCAACGGAGCATTAATCCATAGGCCAAGCGGGCCAGATGACACGATACAGCAAATGGCATAAAGAGTTGCACAGCATGCTATACATATAAGTAGAAGCATGAGATGGAGCCCAGACAGTAGTAAGACAATATGATTCCATACGTGTAGGGAGGCACATAAACCAAGCACAATGTCATTGAAGCCAGCACAGACAAGTTAGGAGAACTATAAGCATCCTAAAGTTGGTGACCAGAGGAAATATAAACCATCTCCTGGAGCTACTGAGCCAAAAAAAGGAACAGCCCACTCTCGTTTATGTTGAATATCACCTTAGCCAGAGGAAGCCACCAGAGGAGAATATGCTGAAGGTGAAGCCCATAAGTGTTTGAAACTAACAAGCAGCCCTACGATGTATGGAGAAGCAGATATCCACAGAGGAACTGAAAGATATATAGGCATGCTTTAAAATACGATTGATAATAGAGGTGAACGGAAGTCTGGCACAGAATATATAGTAAAAATGTGATGATTAAAAGAAAGCCCAGCATCTGAAAAGGTAGCCAAACAATTGAAACCTGCAACCGGCACTTTCCAAGTGCTTTGAAACTAAAACCAAAAGGTTGGAGGCCAACAACTTAGTAAGCAAATTTGAGTTGCCTCTGATCTAAGTCAAGATATTTATGCATAAGTGATCATGTAAGCATTGGTATCCTTTCGCATAAAAAGATAAAATAAGACAATCAAAGTCTGCAGGTTGTGATAAATTGATAGGAGCCACAGTGGAACCTAGAAAGAACACCATCTTTGCACGTAACTAAAATGATCGACAGCAATAAAGGTGGAAGAAAGTAATAATTGCAACCATAAGCCATGGCTTGAATAAGCTAGACCGTAAGCATTAGCAACCAATATACGTGCCAAATTCGGGGGTGGCGGAGTCATAAGGGAAAAGGCAAAATCTCCCATCAAAGCATGATTTGCAAACCAGCAGGCTGCTCGATCGGCCTCCCTATAAATATGAGAAATTCTAACATTGGGGAGTGAACTGATCCCCATTTGAATGTCTTGAAACCAAGGAAATTGAGGTAATTTAGAGGTAACTAACCTTAGTATTTAGCCGGCAAATTACAACAGAAGAATAAGAATCACCATGCAGCCAAACTCCTTGGGGATGAAAAGATGAAATGAGAGCCTGTAAACCAAGCCAGGCAGCTATGAGCTCCACGTAAGGTACCGAGCAAGGTGCGAGCGCGAGAAGCTTGCCTCTCGCACGAAGAAAGGCCCCATCATGGTTTCGAATAATGAAACCAGCAGCCGCTTCATGCTTCCTGACCACACCATCAAAATTAATTTATTACCAACACTACAAAGGGAGGGGGCACCCAATAAATAAGGTTGGAATGTAAGGGCTGCTGAGAATTCAGCAAAGGGTTGCCCCAGTTTTTTGACTGGGCATTGGTAATAGATCAAGGAATTGAGTTCGGTGGAAAGAGAGGCATAACTGCAAAACATTGTCCAGAGTGGTGCGGACATTTTGGGATGAGAAAAAATTATTAGTTAAAACTGTATCCTACGCCAACCAATAATAAATCAGTGAAAATCAATCTTTTTCATTTAAAATTTTAAATGATGCACTGTTATCTATGATTTATTATTGGTTGGTGCAAGATACACATGATAGAATAGTTCTAACCAATAATTTCTTTCAAATAAGAGCAGTCATGTAGGCGGTCATAGTTTTCAATGGCTTCTCCACAGGAGCATTAGTCAAGAAATCAAATAAAGTAGAAAGAGAGGGTGGTTGAAAAGCTTCTTGATTATCACCGGCAATGCTAGTACTTGGGAGGATGCTTAGGGAAGCTAGGAGATGTTTGCAAGGTAAGCAACACCGTTGTAACTTCCAACAAAAACATCTCATCCTCATGAGAATGATAAAATTATGACCAACAGTCTTGGGCATAAAATTATGAGGTTGTTGAATGCCAAGATTAGGTCGAAGAGCTGAGAAAATATCTCTAAAATTGATTTTTGAAGGCCAAGAATGAGTCCAACCAAGCTGATCGACCCAATGATAAAATGGTGGTCATCATGTCAACATTGAAAACCTGGCCGATGGCAGCCTGGTCCCAAGTACGATTAGGAGCAATAAATTGAGCCACCGAATGATGTCGGTGATCGACTGTAACAGTAGATAAAAAGGGCCATCGTGACAAGGGGATGGGTGCCAAGGATCATTCCAAATATTAATAGATTGCTCATTTACAATGAGCCATATAAACCCATCGTGAGATGTGCCAAATGGGAGAACAACGAGCAGGCTTCTGATTGGTCAACCAAGAGCCCGGAAGAGGAGACCAACCGAGCCCTCAGAGAATGCGGTTGAAGAACCAAATTATTTTTTTTTTTTTGAAGTGAACGAAGGAAGTAAGATGCTTCCACCATGAATACAAGTAAGAGAAAGAGATGAAAATATAGATGTAGTCATGGTCCCATCCGTACATTTGAGAGCCCATCTTCCAAAACAAACTCTAAAGTAGGGTTTAAATTAAAATAGACCCATAACAGGTGTTGACATAAACTTGATCGCTAAAAGGTGGCTTTAAAACAGACTGACCAGTCTGACGTTCAAAACCGGCCCCCAAAACAGCATGACGATGATATCTAGAACGGACTCCAGGCCACGGCATCTAAAATCATGAGTCAAGGCAGCTGACTTGGATATTATTATAGGAAACAGCAGGCTTCTGACAAGCTTCAAAACTATGGTGGTTTCTAATCAGTGTTCAGGCTTCGGACCTGAGATGATCTTCAAACTTCAGAATAAATAAATCTCAGCGCCATAATCTTCTTTACACTTCGGCCTCTTTTCAGGACTTGGAGGTAGATGCCCTCTTCTAATTCTTCGGAAGTTGAAGAATCGAGTGGGATGGAGATTGTCTTCGAAATCTCCGGTCTACCGGAAACGAGCAACAATGATGGGGTATTATCCGAAGATAGCAAGGATGAGATCAAACATCTGTTGTTTTCAGCAGACAGCAGAATATGCTGACTGAGCTTGAGTGAATGCAATCCCAATCCAACTTTAGCTTTACAAGTACAAATAGTCTCCCAAGCAATGGGATAGAATTGATGCTGATAGGGAGAGTGGTTCCAAAGAAAGGCTTTGAATTCACGTTCCATAGAGTTGAGCACAGGAAGCGGTATTAGAATAATGGAAGATATTGCATGAAGATGTATAGAATAAAGAACAGATTATAAAAGAGTTAACTAGCCAGTAAATGAAAGAGAATGCCACTTCCACCCCGCAAGCTTTGAAAGGATTTTATCGGTGAGAAAAGTGAAATCAGGAGCATTGAGCCTAATACCTGAAATAGAAACACCAAGATACCTCCAAATACCAGATTTCCAAGGCATGTGCAACGGTGGAAGATGGAAAAGATGATATGCTTGGCCTCAGAATTAATGGACGGGCTACAGATCAAGCAGGATTTAGAAACATTAACTTGTTGACCCGATCGAATAATGACAATAGGCCTCCAAAATCAACTTAAGACTTCAAGCATCATGGATGGTGGCCTTGGAAAGCTTGTTATCTGAAGAGCAAATCAACTACTTAAGCCACTATATGATCAAGATGGTTACCTTTCCAAAATTATAGCTAACTCTATACATTGTAAGCTAAAAAGCTAAGCCAAGCACTAATTTAAATTTTTTAATTATAACAAACTGTCTCATGACATAATGAAGTTGCAGTTGCCTTAAAATTTTTATAGATTACCAGGTTTCACTATCAGATAGGGATGGTAACGAACCGAGTATTGATTGGATCGGCCAATATTCATATCCATCCTGTTATGGGGTTAACCCACCTTAGCTTTTATCCTTGAAGCTCATCCTTGGATCGAAGAAATAATCATGTTGGACCTCACAAAAAATCCTTGGGAAACGATGACTGCGCAACATTCGATTTATTTTCATTGAAGTTGACCGTTACATCTCTTAGAAGGATCTTGATGTGAGGTTATCTCACCTCGATCACTATCCTTAGGGTTCATCCTGGAACATATTTGTTGACTAGCGACCGAGACCTTTTAGTTGACCTCGGCCACGTATATCATCAAGATGCTCTACATCCTTTGCATCAAAGAGAAGTTCAACGTTGAGCATTATTTGGATATCTTGCTTCTTTTGTGAGAGCACTCGTCGCTATGATCATAACTAAAGTCTTTTCGAGCACAAAGCAAACATACAACCTCATCAAACCTTAGCTTTGGACAACATCTTCGAGTCGAGGACCACATAATACTGCCCCTGACCTTATGGTCAAATTAAAGCCAATGACTCCCGAATTCTTGATGACAGCCATTACAAGAAAAACATAGGCCAGGACCATGTCCCTTAATTATCGAGGGATGGTTATGGTAGAACGTGGTATGACAATTAATACCACATAATTACCCACGACACATTATGGCCATGATTCTCCATGATGCTTATTAGAAATTAAGGTAATGATATCTTTTATCCTATAAAAAGAAAACACAGAGGACCCTTCAGTAAGTTTTGCTGAAAACTTAAGATACTTGCTCCTTTCTTTTCTTGTTTCTAAAACTCTAGTTGATTTAAGCACCTCCATCAGAGAATATCTGGTGATCAAACTTTTTGTAGGTTCAAGAAGTACATCCTACAGTCCTTGGATCTTAATCGACCTCCTAACTCTACCTCAGTTTTGTGCCGACCATAGCTGCTACTCCTCTAATTGGAGCATTGCGGTAACACACCTTACAATTAAAAACTCCATATCCATATAGTCTCAGGTCAGGTCGAGTAAAGTGGAGATGTAGAGGATCAAATAAAAAACTCATCATATAAAATTATAAAATAATTATAATTTTAAAAGAATTATTTAAATTAAAATTATATTAGATCAAATTCGAGACAGGATATATCATTATTTATATCTGATTCAAATTTATTTTAAATATTTTTATAAAAAAATTATATTCATCTTAGATTTTAATCATATCAGATAAAATCTATTTCATTTAAAGTGAGTCGGATCGGATACCTGATGCATCGGCTAAAATTACTATCCCTACTAATTAGTTCTATCTAAATGCAAAAGTGGCCTGCCACCTTCAGTCGATAATTTTCTCAAAGCTGGTGTAAATCCATTTTTTTATTACCAAACACCGTAAGTGGATAATTTATTAGGGGCCAAGCTTTGCTTCTGAAAAAGACCTTTAGGTGACAGCATTTTGAAACGTAAATACTAGTTGCGGCGGGATGTTAAGAGTCCGTGGCTCCAAAGAAATGTCATATGATTGAATTTCTTCATGCATTCAAGATGGACCAACGTCTCGATCGTCATCCAGCCATGCATAGCTCCCTTCGCAGAAAATCCTGGCTTGATCGTCCCTTAACTACATGTGAGATATTTCTTCGGTAGCTCCTCAAAGCTCCATTTTTCCAAAAATTAAAGAGAAGGATTGATATATAAAATTGTAATAGGTAACCTTCATGGCAGAGATAATCAAATCCAAATGCTTGCAGATGGCGATGTGGGAAACAACGGCACTTATCGTACGTGCAGGCAACTAAAAACATTTTGTAGCCTCACACCATGCATGTCTCTCCTGAGGCAAGCCCTCCACCGTCGTCCTCTGTCCTGCCAACCTCCCATGCAGAAGATTGAAGGTGTTTGCTGGGGACGGTGAAGGAGAAGAGCGGGCAGAATTTGTCCCTAATACAAGACCTACGCTGCTTCTGCCCCGTGACCGTCGAACTGGATAAGAGATCCTATTGCAAGTTGAGAGCTTGGAGCAACCTCGAGGGTCATGCAATGCACACCCACAGTTGCGATGGTAAGGCCTTCGTCGGATCTCCAAGTCCGAGGCGGCGATGCAACCCGCAAAGACGCACCGGAGAAATGAAGCAGCTCCGGCGGCCATCGTCTTCGTCAGTGCAGCGCCGCCCCTCGGGCTCTTTGTTGTTTTGGTTCGACCGTCTTCCGTATCCGGGCTTGAGGCCGTATTTATATAGCTGAAATAGTGAGCAAGAGACGACAGCGCTGGCACCCAAACTTCCAAGTCTTGTCCTGGGGATCTCCGCACTAGATTCCAAAGCTTGTAGCCATAGAACAAGGGTCACCTAGGAGACCGGCTAATCTTGACCTCATCGATAAGAACTTGTTGGCGATAGAAAGAAATAGACAAAGAGTGAAGAGCTTTTCAACTGCCATGACGGAAAGTATGGTCGTGGAGTTTTATCTGCAGGTCACTCCTAACGGCATCTAATTTACGGACAAAATTAAGATCAAAATGAATTAGAATAGAAATTAAAATAAATTTTTGATTTCTTATCAAAATTGAAATAAAAATTTAAATCCAAAAAATCTAGATTGATTTTAAAAGAATTAGATCATTTTCATCGTATTCCAGAATGAAATTCTCTCCAACCAAATAGTTGAATCATCCATTTTCATTTTCATTCCAGATTTTGATCCCTTTCAACTAAACACCGCCTTTAAAATTAATAGCCCGAGTTGGAGCTAACAAAAAACATTGAGCATGCCCCCATTTCTTATTTCCACCAGCCTTAACTCAGCTATAATTAAAGAGAAATGGGCCCAATTGCAGGCTCTTGTTTTCATGAGGCTAATCAATTAGCTGATTGGATCGGGATGCCGGGAGCTGAGGCGGAATGACTTGTGCATGGATTCATAGCTACCACCCAAGGCGCACAGGGAGGCAATGGGTTGTGTTCGCATAGCGAATACGTAACAACAGGAAAAGGAGCAAGATATCCTACGATTTTGTGCTTTCTCAAAAGATCATGCACTACAAAACATGAAAGAAGGGTTTCTTTATACGTTTGACACCAGCTCACTTGATGTTATAAAAAAATTATTTAAATTGGATGTCACAAATATGGCATACTAGTTGTGATGACTCCGGTTTGACTCGGAGCCAATACAAACCAGATTTGAGTTAACATGAGAGCTCAGAATCGGATCCAGAATTCTGGGGAGGCTTCTTCTGGATGATGTTTTCCAGCCTTTTACCTCGTGGATCAGGCAACAATTGAGCAAACCTCATCAAGAATGCAGATGGATTAATTAGCCGATGAGCTAAAATTTATATTGTTTGAGCCAGGTCATCAGGCTGGCCATGTGAAAAGATGTGCACGTACTTATCCTTTGGGAATAGGAATCCAACAGGTCAACGGTTTGAGTGTAGCAGCTTACAGGTGTTGGTTAGATTTGGCGTTGCTCGGAGGTGCCCAACTTGGCGTTTAGTGTTGTAGAGGCCTTGTTTTGCACCGGGTGAACAAAAATCATATCGAATAAGCCATCATGTAAAATGGATCTATATCTTTTATATTTTAAATAAAAAATTAAAAAATTAAAAATAAATTAGATTTCTCCTACTAATAAAATTCATTAGTTTCATAACTAAAATAATAATAATAATAATAATAAAATAAATATCTAAGAAAATTTTTTTATGACCATCCATATCTTCTTTCTTCTTGATCAAGTCTTTCTATCCATTATCTTTCTCATCAGGCTATTTTTCTGATCCGTAAGGTCTTCCTTCTAAGTCTCTTTTTTCTTTCCAACTTTCATACAATTATCTTTTCTATCCATGCGGTCTTTCTCGAGTTCTTTTATCCTTTTCCAAATCTCTCTTCTTTTTTAGGATCTTTGCATCTAAAAATTCATGAAAAATAGGTATCATTTTACCTAGAGGTGTATATTGGAATATCAGATAAATAGTTTGCTAGCTGTGTATCAACTATTTACTGTGTATTCATGAACATTAAGTTCGATAAACTATACATCAATTTATCTATAGATATCTATTGGATCGTTGTTGGATGTGTATCAAAAAAGTTTATAGTATGTATTAATAATTTAATCATCTAGTGTATATCATTTGATCATATATTATGTACTGATGAGTGTTATGTCCTGAAATTAAATTGTATATCGCTTTATCTAGAAGTATGTATTGGGACGTCGGATAAATATTTTGCTAGATGTGCATTAACTGACTATATATTATATACTGATGAATACTAAGTTCGGTAAACTATGTATTAATTTATTTGTAGGTATGTATTAAGTCGTTACTGAGTGTGTATCAAAAAAGCTTATGGTATATATCACCTAGCTATATATTGTATATCGATAAACTCCACATTTTGAAAATCGCGCATTAATTTATTTGTAGGTATGTATTGACTTATTTGATAATTAATTTATTTAGTGTGTATCATATAGTCATATATATATATAGTATGTATCGCTAAAAAGTATGTGCTGAAAATAGGAAAGAAAGAGAATGCCTTTGTTTTAATCATGGGACTAGTAACTTTGTTAGTAGAAAAATCTTTGAATTTTAGACTTATTCTTTAAGATTAGTATTAAAAGAAATATAGTAAATTATGAAGCTCGCTCCATATAATATTTTATAGTGCTCGCCTGATATGATTTTTGTTCTATTGGGGCTTCTGCTATACATAAGAATGCCAAGCATTCAATAAGATTGAGACATGCATAGCTTTGGAAATAACCGCATGGTGATGGAGAATATCATTATTTCTATACCAAGTTCGCATAATCATTTTTGTTATGGTAGTAATGTGAATACCTCAGATCGAGCTATTCGATGCCCGAATTTTCTCGGATCGGCATTAGGATATCAATATTCCGAGGTCAAAATGCCTCATGCACTCTTTTTCGACCTGCAAAGAGATCCAAAGCACTCCGCCAATCTTAATAAATTTATTCTCAGATAAATGATGATGCAGCTGTGATCTAATCATGATCAAGCTATTCCCCACTAAGCTTGAAATAACAGAAGTAAATAAGAAAAGTTCTGATCCATCGAAAGATATTTTGATGATGTCGATAATAGAGATTGCGACATATCTCATTATCATACAAAATTAAATCTAACTGGATCATACAAATAAGGATTTGGGTTTGGATGTCATCAATTGAGCTAAGCCAGTTTGATTGATTCAGATTAGATCTAATCAAGTTCAAGGTAATCGTGTTAGCACATGATTGAGCCTGACTTTCTCCTTCTGAAATCTTTCTGATTCATCGCAACTGAGTCAAATTTAATTTGACTCATTCTTGTAATTAGAATAGATTTATTTTTATCTGATTGGAATAAGTCCAGATCAGATTAATTATAGAAATTAAATTCATTCATAGTCAAATTGGACTAGGATCAAAAGTTGACCTATTTGAGAGAATTGAGAGTCACCTGATCAGATACTTTTAAAAAAAAAATTTAGAAATTATTTTGAAATAATTTTTGGATATGTGATAGAGCACGAGTTATGCATTGGGTGTACCAAATTTTGTAATTTTTGAAGGTGTCTAGACTGACTTATGATAGAGTTTTATTTGGATCAAACTCTTGAGAGAAGAGTCCTAGGCGCAGTGGACTCTTCCTTATCTACTCATGCTGATACTTTTTTGAATCATTTTTGGCAAAAAAAATAGATGAGATCTGATGGATTTTCGTGGATAATAAGTCATAGAGTCCTAATGATAAAATAAATAAGTTATTTTGATCAAAAGGGACTCTAAGTAGGCATTGGACATAAAAGCCTTTCTCACGTCAAGGTGCATTCAATGCAAGAAATAATTTTTCATGCCCAAAGTCTGCCATCCTTGATATCCCACGCCCCCCCTATTCTCTCTCTTCTTCTCTTCTACAAGCCTAAAAGGTTAGGCACAAATCTGAGAAGAAGGTCCAAGATTTTTGGCATAATATTCGGGATCTATGCGATGGTGTTCGTATGACAGATGGGCTACCTTCAAAAATAGTTTTGAAGATTTTTTGGATCAGATCTAAATCTAATTTTTTAAAAAAAATATTTATGAGGAGAAGATGTTCAAATTTTTTTCGAGTGGATATTGATAGAGGTCAAGCGTGTGCATGACTCCTTTCAGAACCTTAGGAATCAACAGGATCATTGCAGGATAATTAGATTATCCAATCATGTATTTTAAATTAAATATAATTTAATTTTAATATCAGATCATCATGATTAGATCTAAGAACTCTTAGATTTGATTGGATCATTTATAAATTTTTAGAAAAATCTTTCTCATTTTTAATCAGATTTGCACGATCCTGTGATGAAAAATAGTATTTTTTCTTCAACTGGCATCAGAGCTGCATTAGCAGTTCTTCAGATCTATCTTATATCTAATTTTATTTTTATTTATGATCTAATATTAAAAAATTTTAGATATCACATCAGATATGATTAGATTTAAAATTAAAAAAATTAAAAATTAAATAATTTAGATCTAATATGTATGAGATGCATGATTAGACTAGGTATAGAATAATTTTATGTATAGTCTAGTATGATCATGTATTTAATTTGATTAAATATAATTTTAGATCTATTTAATTTTTATTTTTTTGATATTATAATTATTATAATCATATTTAAAAATAAAAAATAAAATTTTTAATTTTTGATTTATTCATATGAGATATGAAAGATGCATGCTTAGACTGGTCATAGAATAGTTCTATAAGATGTCTAGAATAGTTTTAATTTTGATATGATCAAATTTAAAATTTTATTTTTTAGATTTAATATATGATATTTTAGATCTAAAAATATGCATATTGATGATATATGAGATGTAGGCAAGATATGCACTAGTTAGATCTTTTTATATATGATATATGATCTAACTAGTTTTATAGTTAAAAAATTATATTTTTGATTAAGAAGTTTTCCATGGCCGTCCGATCATAAGAATAAAGTAGGATTTAAGGGCCTTCTCTTTCCATTCAATGGGATATTCTTATGACGTGTAGGGGTGCTGTGCATTTGTCCTTAATAAAAAATCAGAACTTATTTTTCTGTAAAATTTTAGATCCTAAAATTTTAGAATTTCTATTACATATTTTGTTCATGAATCTAAAACTTAATTAAGAATTAAAATTATGAAATTAAATAGATCTAAAATTATGAATTTTTAGATCTAAGATATATTCATAAATTTGGGTTCGAGCTTGGATAGCTTAATTAGGTCTAGTGGTTGATCAAATTGAATCAAGAGTTGGTCAGGTGGGATCAAAGAAAGCTTAGATTTAACCAGCCTAATAAGATTAAGTCTAGGTCAAGATCGAATCATATTGAGATGTGACTCGATCAAACCAAAACCTAATTTGGCTCTACGATTCGAGTTTGGATTGTGGGCTAATCCAATTAATTCTGATTCGATAATTTAGTGTCTAAAATAAATTTGACAGATATGATCGATTGATTTTTAATTTGGAGCTACTCGATCTGAATGTATTCTTGTCGAGTTAATGGCATATCCCTTTCATCGATCTCACTTACCTGGCCATTTATGTCGATCCAGTTCTGATTTAAGGTGGCTAATAATTTGAGCCAATCCATGCCACTTGGTTAGTCATAATTGTTATGGCTAAGTCAAGTTAAGTTTAAAGAGACCTAAATTAAATCTTTCCAAGAAAATATTAAGTTTAAGATCTTCCATTATTATAGATATGCGGGTCCTTCACGGGGTTGATTCTTCTCGGCTGGATACAATGGTTCAATTGCACCGAAAAGATGCAACCATGTCTATTAGGCATTGGATGCTATGGGTTGGAGGATGGGTTGGGCTTAATATTTTGGATACGGTGAGGAACCCAATCAAGAATCCAATCTGTGCAAATAGTGGGTCTGACTTAATTAAGAAGTGGATCAATATTTCGGACATGATGAGATTCATGAATTAGAAATCAAGTTTGGGTGCACCATGATTAGAGAATCATTGGATAAGAGTTGTCCACTCATTGGTTGACCGATCACCAATAATTATTAGGTAAGGTGGTGAGTCAGTTGGTGGGACCGCACCATCCACTAGAAATCTATAATCACGAAGATTTTTGCATCTCTACCAAGGGAGTGTAGGAATCCGAATAAATAGTGAGAGCCTAATTTATTTAAAAATAAAATTTTTAAATAAATTATTTAAGTCTAATTATAAAATCTAACTAGAAACTGTAACTTTCTATAGAAAAATGTCTGCATCCAACCCACTAGCCCGTATCTTGGACACCCCATAGACTGACTGGATCCAACTATAAGGATTGGCTCTGAAACTTTAAAATTATTTTGGATTTCGAGAAGTTGACTCATATATTGGAATAGGATCCTTCCACCTTACTAGTCCGTCCATCCACTGATTAGAGAGCATCTTTCGAGAAGTGAATGGATGAAGATAATAAAGTCAGGTATTACATGTTGGACTCGATGTCTGATGAGCTCCAACGCCAACATAAAGACATGCATTAAGACTAGCTGCCAAATGTTGGCTTACTTGCAAGAGTTATTTGGTGAACAGAGTCGCGCAGCCAAATATCAAGTCACTAAAAGATTTTTTAAGGCTCAAATGTGGGATGGACAGTCAGTTCAAGATCATTATCTTATGATGATCAAGAACTTGGAAGAGCTTGAGAAGCTCGGTGTCAAGTTAGATCAGGATCTGCAGACTGACATAATTCTACAGTTCTTGACTGATGCATATGGACAGTTCACCATGAACTATCATATACATAAACTTTAGAATACCTTGGTTGAGCTTATGAATATGCTGGTTACTGCTGAGCTTTCTATGAAAAGTTCTAAAGGCTCAGTATTTACTATGGAGCATACTTTTTTCAAGAGAAAGTCTTTTGGAAAGAAGAAGTCTGTGAAAAAGCAGAAGATGAATGGTGAGAAGAAGAAGAAGATAGAGCTGAAGAAGAAGACCGCTGATAAAGAAAAATATTTTCATTACAACACTGACGATCATTGAAAGTGGAACTGCCCTCTTTATCTGGCCAGCCTGAAGAATAAGGAGGCAGGTCCTTCTGGAGGTATGCTCATTATAGAATCTAATCTTATGATTTCTTCTATATCCAGTTAGGTGCTTGACTCTAATTCTAGTGCTCATTTGTGCACTTTTATATAGAATTTTGAGGATAGTAGGAGGCTGAGGGATGGTAAAATGATCCTACGCATCGAGAACGGAGCAAGAGTTGTTGCTGTGGCCGTGGAAACCTATCCTTTGCGATTACCATTAGGATTAGACATAGTACTTAGGAACTATTTTTATGTGCCTGCAGCAAATAGAAATTTGATTTATATTTCATGTTTAGCACTAGAAGGCTATGTAATTAATTTTCTTAAGAACCATTATAATATTCTTTATGAAAGAAATAAAATTGTAAGTGATTTTCTTATAAATGATCTCTATCAGTTATATATTGATATTTCTATTTTTAATATTAAGCAAAATGTGAATGCTATAGGATCAAAGCAACCTAGGGATAGTCTAAATGATAGGTATCTTTAGTACCTTAGGCTAGGTCATATAGCTGAAGACAGGATTAATAAATTGAAGAAATTTGGGCTATTGAGTTTGTTGACTTTCAAGTCATATCCGATTTGTAAATCATGTCTTCATGGCAAAATGATCAAGCTTCCTTTTATCGGACATGGAAAAAAGGCCATAGACTTGCTTGCCTTAGTACATACTGATGTATGCGGCCCATTTGATGTGCCAGTCAGGGATAATTACATCTACTTCATCATCTTTATCGATCATTTATCTCAGTATGGGTATGTGTATTTGACGTGACACAAGTTTGAAGCTTTTAAAAAGTTCAAGAAATTCAGACTCGAAGTAAAAAAATAAATAGAAAAATCCATTAAGATTCTTCGATCAGATCGAGGAGGTGAATACCTTAGTCAAAAATTTCTAGACTATCTTAGGGATAATGGCATATTTCTCATAATGGACTCCATCTGAAATGTCTCAACTCAACGAAATTTCAGAATGGAGAAATCGGATCCTATTAGATATGGTTCGATCCATGATGAGCTTTACGGACCTTCCTAAGTTTTTTTAGGAATATAGTCTGTTGACTGCTATATATCTATTGAATAGAGTTTCATCTAAAACCATTCTTATTACACTGTATGAGATATGGCATGATAAGAAACCAAGTCTGAGTTATCTCAGAATTTGGGATTGTCCGGCCCATGTCAAGAGACAACAGGCGAACAAATTAGAGTCTAGGTTCTTTAGAGCTCGATTTATTGGATATCCTAAAGAGTCATTAGGATATTTTTTGTATCTTCCAGAAGATCACAATGTGATTGTGAGTCGACACACAATCTTTCTTAAAAAATAGTTTATTCAAGATAATGGCATCGGAAGATAGATTAAGCTCAAGGAGAAAGCCTTCCAAGAGCCACGAGCCAAGGAACCTATGGAATCCAATCAGATTGAGCCAGTCCAATCACTACCTCATTCACCTCATAGATCAGAAAGAATTTTTCATCCTTCTGAAGGTACTTAGATACTATTTCAGAGGATGTAGAAAAAATATTCCTCATAGGAAAAGGGGTTCATGGTGATGATCCCAAAACCTATGATGAGGCGATATCAGATATCGACTTTGAAAAATGGTTAGAGACAATGAAGTCAGAGATTGACTCAATACACTCGAACCAAGTCTGGATCTTGATAGATCCACCTGAAGGTATAGTATCTATTAGGTGTAAATGAATCTTCAAGAGAAAGATAGGTGTCGATGGAAATGTAGAGACAATCAAAGCAAGGCTCGTAGCAAAAGGGTATAGTCAGTACGAAGGCATTGACTATCAGAATATTTTTTTGCCAGTAGCCATGCTCAAATTCATCCATACATTGCTTGCTATTGTAGCCTATTTCGATTATAAAATTTGATAGATGGACATGAAAATAGCATTCTTAAATGGATATCTTGAGGAAAATATCTATATAGAACAGTTGCTGGATTTTATATTCAATGATATTGATCATAAAGTCTGTAAGTTGCAAAGGTCCATATATGGACTTAAGCAAGTATCTCAGAGCTGGAATGCTTGTTTCAATGATGTGATCAAATCATTTGAATTCATCAAGAATGAAGAGAAGCCCTATATTTTCAAAAATATCAGTGGGAGTGCTGTTGTCTTTCTCATACTGTACGTGGATGACATTCTTCTAATTGAGAATGGTATTTTCATGTTGACTATAGTCAAAATATGATTGTCTAAAAAATTCTTCATGAAAGATCTAAGAGAGACATCCTTTATTCTAAGAATTAAGATCTATAAAGATAGACTAAATAGGATGCTGGATCTCTCACAAAAGATGTACATAGAGGAGGTGCTAAAGAGGTTTAGCATGAAAGACTCTAAGAGAAGATTGATTCCTTTCAGACATGATATTCATCTCTCCAAGAAAATGTGTCCCAACACATCCGAGTAGATTGAACGCATAAGCAAGATCCCTTATGCTTCAGTAATAGAAAGACTTATGTATACCATGCTATGTACACGATCTGATATTATCCATGCTGTGAGTGTCACGAGCAGGTATCAGTCAAATTCAGATGAAGAGCATTGGACTTCTGTGAAATATATCCTTAAGTACTTGAGAAGGACTAAGGATATATTTCTAGTCTTTAGTAATAGAAAACTCCATGTCTAGGGGTATACAAACTCGGATTATATGTCTGGTATAGATAATCGAAAGTTGACATCTGAAAGTCTATTTGTGTGTAATGGTTGTGCTGTCAGCTGAAAGTGTTCTAAGCAGACTGTGATAGCAGATTCCACCATGGAAGCAGAGTACATCGCTGCATCAAAAGCTGCAAAGAATGCATTATGATACAAAATGTTTGTTGCAGAGCTCAAAATGATGCCATCAGATGTCATCCCTCTGTACTACGATAATAATGGCGCCATAGTCCTAGCTAAGGAGTGGAGGTCTCATCAAAAATCTGAATACATCGAGCGGCGATACCACCTCATCCATGATTACCTCGAGAATGAATACATCGAGGTCAAGAGAGTTGACACTGTAGATAATGCGGCTGACCCACTGATAAAGCCATTGAGCCATTAGAAGTTCGAAGCCCATCTTGAGAAGATGAAACTTAGATTTGTAACCAATTGGCTTTAGATCAAGTGGGAGTTTATTAGATGTGTGCCCTAGAAGCTAGATTGACTGTCACTTATAATATACTTCTAAGAATAATTTTATAATTTTGACTATAAATTAATAAATAAATTATTTTCTATCATAGTGTGTATTTAAAAGTATCTGTGATATATGTTTTGAGTTAATGATAATGATAATTCATATTTTCAAGAATTGAAAATTTGAAACATGAATTTTTATAATTAACTCATAAACTGCTCCTGACCGTAGAATCATCATGAGGATGATGATCGATTCAGAAGGTTGGTATATGATTGCTTTCTTAGGATAGACGTATCTTGAGTCTATAGTGTGGAGATACCGGAGCGAGAGTATAGATACTTGTTAGAGAATGAGGGCACTGAGTATAACCATCTCGAGTAGTCATAAGAAAGTCTACCTTCTCATCGATGACTGATTCGATTCTGCAGTGGCATATTTGATTCTTTAATCTGAAATACATTGATAGTTTACCTTGAAGATGTTATAGTTTGACTACATCATAACTCGATCTCTTAGCCATTCGGAACCCCAAGGTGTATGTTGGCTATAGCATGTTCATTGTAGGAATTGGATTGCACCAATAGGAGATCTATCTATCTCGGTAGATGAGGAGTAGTTCTATGATAATCATGAGATTGAGTTCATAAGCCCATGACCATGATAGAGTGAAGATGATAGAAAGAGTTTCTATTATGATTTTACATTGGATTCGAATCAAATGATTAATTCATATGATGGATACTGGGTTTGATGAGTTCATCTTAATCCTAATCCTGTCGAGGCTCAAGATAGAAGAACCCAATCACACAGGTAACTGTATCGAGAGATTCGCTTTCAGTTCTAATAGATTACCATCATATACTGCTAGGTATCATTGATAGATTTTGAAAGCAATTAGGATGATTTTGATAATCAATCATTCTAATTATATGAATCAAAAAAGTTTTGATCCATCGAAAAGTATTTCGATAATATCGATGATGGAGATCGTGACATATCTCATTACCATATAGAATTGAACCTAACTGGATCATACAAATAAGAGTTTGGATCTGGATGTCATCAATTGAGCTAAGTCAGTTTGATTGATTCAGATTAGATCCTATCAGGTTCAAGGTAATCATGCTAGCACATGATCGAGCCTGACTTTCTTCTTCTAAAATTTTTCTAATTCATCGCAATCGAGTCAAATTTGATTTGACTCATTCTTGTATTTAGAATAGATTTATTTTCATCTGACTGGAATAAGTCCAAATCATATTAATTATAGAAATTAAATCCATTCATAGTCAAATTGGACTACGGTCAAAAATTGATCTGTGTAAGAGAATTGAGGATTACTTGATCAGATGCTTTTAAAAAAATTTTAGAAATTATTTTAATTTAATTTTTGGATATATGATAGAGCACAAGTTATGCATTGGGTGTACCAAATTTCGTAATTTTTGGAGGTATCTAGATTGAGTTATGATAGAGTTTTATTTGGATCAAACTCTTAAGAGAAGAGTCCTAGGCACAGTGGACTCTTTCTTATCTACTCATACCGATACCTTTCTGAATCATTTTTGGCAAAAAGAAAAGATGACATCTGATGGTTTTTCGTGGAAAATAAGTTCTAGAATCCTAATGATAAAATAAATAAGTTATTTTGGTTAAAAGGGACTCTAAGTAGGCATTGGACATAAAAGCCTTTCTCATGTCAAAGTGCATTCAATGCAAGAAATAATTTTTCATGCCCAAAGTCTACCATCCCTGATATCTCATACCCCCTCTATCCTTTCTCTTCTTCTCTTCTACAAGTCCAAAAAGTTAGGCACAAATCTGAGAAGAGGTCCAAGATTTTTGGCATAATATTTAGGATCTACGCGATGGTGTTCATATGACGGATGGGCTGCCTTCAGAAATAATTTTGAAGGTTCTTCAGATCAGATTCAAATATAATTTTTTTAAAAAAAATTTGTAAGAAGAAGACGTTCAGATCCTGTTCGAGTGGATACCAATAGAGGTCAAGTGCATGCGTAGCTCCTTCCAGAATCTCAGAAATCAAAAGAATCATTATAGGATAATTAGATTATCCAATCAAATACTTTAAATTAAATCTAATTTATTTTTAATTTTTAATTTTTAATATCAAATTACTATGATTAGATCTAAGAACTCTTAGATCTGATCGGATCATTTAGAAATTTTTAAAAAAATCTTCTTCATATCTGATCAGATCTGTACGATCATGCGGCGAAAAATAATATTTTTCCTTCAAGATAATCGATCGAACTCCGACTAACAAGAAGATGTTCTGTCAGGAGACGAATATCTTCCTGTAAGTCAGTTGAACATCGACTAAGACATGCTGATCATCATTCAGTCGGCGAAAGTCCATCTGAGATAGTCGATAAAACATTTTTGGTTCTAGTTGATTGACTATCGATTGAGATTCTTTCTTCTGAGTTGGGCCGGGTTTCGGTAGCTTATTCGGATTGTAGTCGAGAGAACGATGACCATCATAAACCTAGTCGGTCCGATAATGAGAAAGAAAATCGTCAGCTAAGTGATGAGGATCTACTCCAACAAAATCTAAAGTGCATTTCCAATTCAGAATTCAACTGACCATTGGCTAAAGATATCCAAGATTTTACCATGCCTAGCTTTATGGTCATCATGCAATACCTATTTATGGAATTTAATGGTATTTCCCTTCAAGTTTCAACTTGTCTAGCTATATCCAATCATTAATCATTATAACTTATAACAAAAACATGGATTTGAACTCTATCCAAAAACATGTCACAACCTCAACAAGGGAATCATTAATCTTTATTTAGAAGGACATGGTCAAGTAAACTTGGACATGTGACATTGTACAATTTTTTGGTCAAGGAATTCCAATTTGTACTAGGGTATTTGTTTTGATAATGTCTTTTCTGTCATTACAACATATTATTTTATTCTTTTTAAGTTTATGAAAAAGTCTATAAGCTGCGAGCTCATGGTTACACCTAAAATTTTGTTATGGTATTCTTTTATATTATTTATAAAAAATTAAAAGATATGTTGACTGTTTAATATATTAAGGTATTTAAGATGTTTTATCATTAACATATTACAAGCAAGTTATCAACAGATTTCTAGTCTATCTATCCTTTTATTATTTTTTTAAAAAATGAAATATATTATATTATTTTTTAATTAGTTATCAACTGCTCTATTTTTTTATTTTTATTGAAAAAAATATTTTTAAATTTTATTATGTTTCTATCTTTATCTATCTTCTCCTTAAAACCTTTTCTAGTGAGCGATACATGCCTATTTCCCTGCTGATTTCTCCATAATTTTTTTAGAGATTTTTAGGCTTATCATGTTGCCAGTCTTGATGCCAAAGTGGTAGTAGAGGTAGGACTTGGAGCAGCTTTGTAGGCAGGCAAATCCGGTGCTGAAGAGGAAGATGAGGGTGGATTGGATGTTGGGGTGCCTTGATGAGACGGCCACCTTAATACTGAAGGCGGGAGTCCATAGCATGAGATTCATAAGAGAAGGTGATAAGATCATGATATGAAAGCCATAGAGTTATAAGGCCTTGTAAAGATTATCAAAGGAGTTGGATGAAGAGGAGAGTTTGAGGATGGGGCACTAATTGCCAGGGGGCATGGCATCATCAAAGGCAATGGTAGGGTAAGGGTTGTTGAACTTGTAGGGTTCGAAGATCGAAAAGTTCTTAAGATCGTCGTTCATGATGATGAAGATGAAGGGGTGGAGGGCGAAGACGATGGGTAGCAAGATAAGAAAGAGAAAAAGAGAGAGGACAAAGACAGCATACCAGAAAGGCAACACAGGCTCTTGAAGAAAGATTATGAGTAGGAATGATAGCTAAGTAAATTTTTTTGTTAGATATCATATCCATCATAAATCCTAAAAGAACCCATTTAGCAAAACCTTGTAGAATTTAGGATTGATTTGGAATTTTATTTAAACCTATTAAGGTTTGGGACAAGTTTGGGAGTTTCCCCTTCGAGA
This sequence comes from Cocos nucifera, assembly GCA_006176705.1. Lineage (NCBI taxonomy): Eukaryota > Viridiplantae > Streptophyta > Magnoliopsida > Arecales > Arecaceae > Cocos > Cocos nucifera. Next base: position 153,511 of record QRFJ01000813.1, on the reverse strand, counting down.
ACCACTACTCTAACCCTATATATATAAAGAGAGATATAGATATAGATATAGATACATGTATGTATATGTGTATTGTGAGGGGACTTCCACCTCAAATATTAAAGACATCTAATCTCTATCTTTATCACTAATCTACAAAATTTATTTATATTTAAATTATTTATATCTATTTTTATATTATATAATTTTTTTATTTTTTTATAAATTTTGGATTAAGTATCAGATCCGAGCCGAATAACATGATTTGAATAAAGATCAATCCGTTGGATGGGGGCATCTGATAGATTTACCTTTTTTTTATAGTATGATAGGAGTGGGATTTTGAGCAAATTTTTAATGAGATTCAGATTTATACGGTAGGATTTTAAATAGGTTCGGATATAGATAAAATCAAATTTGAATGCATCCATTCCTATTGGTGAGTGATGAGGAGAAAAAAACCAAGAAAAGGGAGAGAAGCAGGGTTAAAAATGGGCTCTCCAAGATGCCTCTTAACATGAATTCTATCTTGAAATGCCTCACAACTTCAACATATTTATCACACTAAACCGACTACAACCGGTTGCCTATAGATGAATCAAAATCATCCACACTAACTCAGATGGCTAGAAATATGCAGAAGTAAAGGGACATTAAAAGAACCTTTAGAGTACTTTAGCCAGCAAAGTCTTACACCTATCGTGCAACTCCCAACGCAAGAGGCGTGTACTTTTGAAAGATTAGGTTTCTGCACAAAAACCTTGGTCCATTAGCTTGGAGGCCACCAATTGTTCGACCAATTTGATAATGTACGTTGGAATTTTAACGTGTTGGACTCGTCCAGCATGAAAGTGCTGCTAATTGGTTTTGATACCCGACTTTGTAGTTTTGTTAAATATAAATATGAAAAATTCCGATGCTATAATTTTGTAGGCAATAAATGTTGATATCATGCAGCACATTTTTTTTTTTAAAATAATAAAGAAAAGAAGTCCCAAAGTCTCGATGCTTTGCACGTCATGTTAAGCACCTTCACGTGTCTCCCGTAATGCGTTTTTGGAGCATGCTTTTTATTTAGCAAACCTGTTGGTATTAAAATTGTCAACTTATGGGGCGAAGACGATTCCAAAAAAAAAGTAAGGGACAAAGACATCCATCATTTCGTTCACATGCAATGTTTTAGCTGCGTTAGTCGAGCACATGAGCATAGCGCCCAAAATATCCATACATCACATTCCCTGCATCACTCTCACATATGATGCTAGCCAACAATTGATTAAGAGGGAGCAACATCATGACGCTGTTGTGCATTACCTCGGATGTGGTACGAGTGATGTGAGGGACAGCGATCACATCTTTCCCGCAGGAGAAGAATTCACCTTCTTTTGTGCCGATACCATGGTCGCTTTAAAATATGTAGAGATGATGTAAAGAGTTCCAAAGTGTTTTGAGATTTACGAGGGATGCAATCGGCATCGTGAAAAAAAGATCATGTGAAAATTTCATGAGATGCCTTTGGATGTCATCTTGTTCGTGGTTTTATGTCACCTTATTTCCAGTGGAAAAACACATTGCGTGTGTTCGTATGTGAACTTATTTCCAAGGGAATTCTACATGATTTCAAAAATTACTGGAGACAAATTTGGCATTTGTTAGCTCCGAAATTAACATCCTAGCCAAAAAAAAAAAAAAAAAAAAAAAAAACGTATTACAGCAATGACCACTCAATTTGACTCTATTCCTAGTCCTCATTTGTCCGCAGACTATTTCTCGTCTAAATTCACGGCCCCGCGTACATCCAAAGCGGCGGCAAAACCCACGCCTTCCAACCATTCGGAATGCCCCACGAAACCCACCTTCCTTCTCCACCGCCGGACGACTCTTTCTTCCCATAAATTCGTTCGAGCGAGTGGGAAAACGAGGGGAGCCAAAAAAAAGCCTTCTTCTTCCGATTCCAGCGCTCCGATGGCCGCCGAAGCAGCTCACGTGATGCTGCAGAGCGTCTTCGACGGATGCATCGCCTTCTTCGACAACGAGATCCAGCGGCGCCCGTACCACCGGAACTGCAGTTGTGCCTTGCACCGATCCAGCGGCCTCCCCAAGGACCTCCCTTGCAACGCCAAGGTGTCGTACCCCCTCCAGCGGCGATCGTGGGGAGGTTCCGTCGCTTCTTCGCGGAGGTCGGCCGGTGGCTCCACGGATGGCGAAGGGTTTCGGGTCGTCAATCTTAAGGAAGGGAAGAGTCTCTCGATTGGTCTCAATCAGGAGTAGCAAATGGACACCTGGATGATGCAAGTAACGTCGATCCTTTGTGATTTAAGCAAGAATAAATGCATCCTGCCTCCTAGAAACCCATCATTTTGATCATGTATGGTTGGCCATTTGAGATAACCGAACTGTAATTTTAGATATAGCGCCAGACGGTAGTGATGTTCTGGAAAATGCTTGCATTGCTTTGCATTTTTTCCTTCTGGACCGGACGATCCATCAATTTATATTCTGTAAGCAAAATAATAAAAAGAATTACTCAACCATCCACCATATAATTATGGAGTTATAATTATAATAAAAATTATAAATTTATGATAAAAAAATTACTAATGTAGCCGGTTTCAATAAAAAAAATTATGGATTTATAATGTACCATGGATGTTGTTGTTTGTTCTATTATTCATATTCTTGCCTCTTTTACCGGTTTAACAAGATCATATTAGATCATTAATTAGTTATTTAAATTCTTTTCAAAATTTTAATCATTTTTATATGTCAAAAAATTTTAATTATAGAAAAATTCTAAATTATCTGAGGGTTTTTAATTTTATTTTAAATTTTAATATAGTACAATCAGATTATTTAACTCTCAAATTCTAGCTATAAATCCCATCCAGCTATTATGATAGGATTGTCACGTGATGTGATGTAAGCATCATCTCCTTCTACCACGTAAGCAAGTCATATGACAATTTCATCCTAGTAATCGGATGGAATTCACAATCAAGATTCAAATTAAATTAATTTAAAAGTTAAATAATTTGATTGTATTAAATTAAAATTTAGAATGAAACTGAAAATTCTAAATAATTCAAGATTTTTTCTGTGATTAGGCTTTCAAAAAATTTAAAAAAAAAAAAAAATTTCCTTTGGTTGAATTGTTCTCTAATATCAAACTTGCAAACCCCAGAGGGTGCCACGGGCACTTGGCTTTCGTTGAAAGTGGCTTTGTGGTGCCTGGCTTGGAGCTGTATTACCTGGAGTTGACATCCCTCGGTTTGGGCTTAATCCTCCCTCCCACTTCAGCTGTCTGCCCCTCAACCGAAAAAAAAAAAAAATCCTTGTAACGATGGAATCAACTTATAACGTTGGCACAGGTACGTTCAGACGAGCTCATACAATGAGCATCCAAGTAACAGTTATGGGTTTATTCATGTATGTTATCACGTTTATAATAATTGTTATATACTAAAAAGCAATAATGATATTTTACTTAAATTATTCTCTATTTTTCTTGAAAAGCTTACATTTTCATTATAGTTTTCTGTCATCATTTTATTTTAGGTCCTTTGTGCGAGAGTTTTTTTTTTTTGCACTTATTCTATTACTTTCATTATTATTTGAATGAAAGTGATTAAATTTTGAAACATTACTATTTTCTTATTACAATAATTACATAATGATAATTTTAATGATCATTATTTTGATGTCAAATAAATCCAATGATTACAAACAAAACAAAAGAGTCAAGTTGGATCTGGATGCTAGCTTGCTATTTAACTACCTTCCATTTAGAATTCACTAAAAAAATTCATCTTATTTTCAAAATGATGATCTTTTGTATATAGACCGTCGAATATATAGCTATATTTTCTATAAATATTGAGATTTGTATACCCACTTCTTCTGAGATTATAGACTACAAAAAAAAATAATTTTTGTTTTTTAATTATTTTCAATAGTATAGATTAAAATCAAGAGTATAGATATTCAATTTGGATGCCAAATTATGGATTTTGGATTTGAAAGGAGTAGTTACTGTTGCCATCCTTTTTCGATAGAATTGTTGGGAGGGAGCCGAGTATGATTGGAAGCCTGCAAAAAAGAGTTCTCTTAACAAAAATTGTCAGGCGGAGGATCATTCGATGATTAAGTTCATCGAAAAAAGGAGATAACTTGAAGAATGACAAAGGCAAGAGCGTGAGTTTGGTCTATCAAGAGCTTACCTGGTTCTCCTTTACTTAATGATATTTATAAGATGAAGAATGTTGTTACAGTGTAACTCTTGTTCTTGAATATTTGAGACGTAAAAGTTATGACATTCAGTAGACAGTTACCTCATTAATTATCATTAGTATGGAGTAATAGGCTGCTCGTGGGCGACTGTTGTGCGCCATGTTTAAGAGCAATTAATGTCTTTATCGGATTCATTGTCGATTCTGATAATCAGTAAGAGTTCGAGAAAATAATCAGTCAAATGCCGGATATCATTGAAAAACAGCTTATCGGATGGTAGCCAAGTCAGCTTTATATTGATTGAGTTGGACGGATAACTTTAAGGCGATGGAGATCCGAATAGATAGTCGGTTGTCGACTTGGATACGTCGATTGAGTGCAAGGTGCCTTGCCGAATGCTTTTTTAGGAGTCGGCTGGATAGCAACTAGGATATGCCAACTATCGTCATTCGGCAAGAATCCGTTGATGATAGTCAGCATACTTCTCTAATTTCAATCGGCAAGTAGCCGATTGTGATCTTTCATACCTTTCTTCAGGGCTGATTCAATTTTAGCAACTTATTCGAGATACAACTAAGAGAAAGACGATCTCCAGGGCCTAATCGGGTAGGTGATGAGAGAGACTGTCGGCAAAGCAATGAGAATCTACCCCAATAGTTACCATCTTCATTAGAGATATGGATAGTCTATCTCTTTACATATGGGATGGACTATGCTCCTCTCAAAAGAAGTGGGTATTTATCTCTCTCAAATTTAAGATTAAGAATGGAACATTCAAATCGATATTCTATGCTATTCATCAAGAAATATATACCATAAAAATTGAGGCAAAAATAAAAAATTATATATTATAGAGGTTTTTAATCTGTGGACATAAAATAGATGAATTTTATTATTTTTGAATGATAAATTAAATAATAAAATATTAAAATTGAAAATCCATCTTATTAATCAAATATACACACATTAAGTCATGTATAGATTAAAAATCAGTAGTTTTTATTTATTATTATTTTTTTTTTATGCAGCACTGCAAAATATATCAATTTAATTGCATATTTTTGCATCTACTAGAGGCCATTGAAACACATGACTCTTGATTTTTCGATTGATTTGAGTAGCATACGTCATGGGGATCAAAGACCATAGCAAGCTTTTAAAAACGACCGCGAGATTTGTTGGCTTTGAATCTTTTAACAGTGGGGATTTTGGGTGCCTTATTTACTGACTTTGGGCTCGAAAGGGAAAGAAACCCATTCTCTCAAGAGGAAAATAGTCCATACATATATATACACCTAAAAGGAATAGCTAGTCAGCCTACAGGTTAAATACCATCAAAATATGCAATTTTCAATTTCTGGATATTATTAGTTTCTAATTGTTTGAATCTTTGATCTGTAAATGTAGCTATTGATTTTAAATTTTAGAGTGGTAGAAAGGAGAGTGATCCGTATGTTTGCATGTGTGTATATATATATATAAACTTCATCCCCCGAGTGACCATCTTGCCATGTGAGGGTACTCTCTATCGTGTGCCTCTCGCGTGTTGATTCGAGAAATTATATATTTTTTCATTATTAGGTATAGCTCCTCGCCGGATGAATGGTATCTAAATTTGGAAAAGGAAAAACATGAGTAAAAAAATGGCAAATATTGACCTTTTTAACCGGCAACGTCACGGAAACATCGTCCGTGCCTGGCTTCTGCCTCAACTTTATTTTACAACAATTAAACGCTCTTAGGTTGACCGCTTGAAAAGGATTTTATATTCGAATCAACAAGATCTAGCCGGTGAGCATGGTTCACGCGATCGGATCCATTTTCCAGATGAACAGCGCCGTGGGATTTGAGATTGTCAATTGCCATGCAGCACCTGGGACAAGCAACTACATTGATCACCAGCCAAAATGCATCAAATGCAACTACTAGATAAAGCTATCATATATTGAGTAAGAAGTTTAATAATATAAGAGAAAGAAAAAATGCTAAATATAACTCGCGGCCCACGATCCCATCTCTCATTAATGACGTTGATATATTTGTTAATATACTTCAAATCCATATATTTGATCTTGGCCATAATATCACCGTCATATAATATAAAAAATCCATCTAGAGATGCTTATTACGATCTACAGACCTAAGCACTTGATGCAAGAGGCTCTCTTTGTTTACTTTGAGAAGTGTCCCCTGATTCCTTTCCATGCCAGTGTGTGTGCGTATATATATATTCTCTCCAGCCATTTTGTAGTCACGAACATTTGCTTGGATCTGTCCCCCTCAACAAGGCTGTCGCTACACCATGCACGTGGCGAAGCAGGTGACTGTTAGCCTTGGTATCTTATCTTAGTTGGCTTCGCTACTAAAGCCAATATCCATTTGTGGTTATATATGAATTGATGATGGCTTAGGGTGTCTCTAACTCCTGCTTCATGCTGCAGATCCCACCAATAGTTATCAGCATCACGTCTATACAGTAGGTACCACATGGGTATTAGAAGATTTGCGGCCTTTTGATCATAAAAAGGTTCCAGCAGCCTTGTGTTATAGTCCATTATGGATGACAAGTTGCACGGTATGTCTCCCTATATGATCAATAACCTACTCCATCGAGCTTAGGACGTATTGGGCATCTTATACCTTGTCCTAACTTACAAAAGAAGATATTTTTTTCATAATATATCAAAAAATTGATAATACTTCACCTACTATGCCATCCAATCATCACATATCAATATCATTCTATAAGTTTCCCACTTATACTAGTGGGAGTTTATCCACCTCGCTCTCTTCTTTATTATCATCAAGCAGCTCGTTATAAAAATTATTTAGCTTGGGAAGACCTACACCCTAGCCGGCTATTCTGGATAGAATTGATGGTAGAATGATAGGCGTTTTTTTGTGGCATTTGTAAAAAGCAATAACTCTTTTATGTTCTTTTTCTCATCCTTAACGAGCATAAAATTTATTCTCTGCCACCATGAATTTTTATAAAAAAAACATGTGGATGCAAAGTCATAAATGATGGTCCCTACTTGCATATCTTTAGGCTTCTTTCTCTTCTTGGCATAGAGCTCAAATATAAATGATATCCAACTACCACCTTTACTCTCACGGATTGGCTCCTCCCATAACCTAGAAGACTTAGAAATAGTACTCTTCTCATAATATGAGGATCTAAATTGTGTCCCATATCTAACAATCTCCTCCTTTTATAGCCCATCATTCAAACTGTTCCTATGGTAGCTTGAATTTGAGCTTTCCTCTTATTATCTAGATTCTAATGCCTCATGGTCTCATAGATCCCTAGAGTGATGTAATGGTGGTTCAATTGCCCGATGATCGATGTTTACTTATTGTTGGGGATAAATCCCGCTCCCATCGAAGTCTAGCTCGATGCTCGACCTAATGCAACCTGTAGTCGTGGAAGAGCTTCGACGGACGGATCTTAGCCGAACTCCTACAGTCGGCCGAACTACTTAGCGCCCGAGCTCCTTGGACTCCAAGCAGCCGGGCTTCGGCCAAACCCCCAGCGGTCGAGCTTTTTTTAATCATTCAGCCGGCCGAACTACTTAGCTGTCGAGCTCCTTTGGGCTCCCCAGCGGTCGAACTCCTCAGCGGTCATCCTTCGGCCGAACTTCTAGCGGGGACGAACTTCCAGCAACCGACTCTCCGAGAGGCCGAGCTTTAACGAAATCCCCCAATATCCGAACTCCTCAGCGGTCGCCCCCTCGGTCGAACTCCCCAAGCGGCCGTCCCTTCAGCCGACCGAGCTCCCCCGAACTTCTCTACAGCCGAATTCTCCTATAAGTCCGAACTCCTTTGGACGAACAACGAGACTGGACGGTATGGCGCCACTACTGGCGATGCCATTCTCTCCGTAACCAGCCCCATGCGGCCCACGACCTGCCAGTATGGCTGTCACCATCCACCTGATGGCACTTTCCTCTCCGTACCGAACTCCATGTGGCCCATGACTCGTCAGTATGGCTATCACCATCCACTTGACAATGCCCTCCTCTCCATGCCGAACTCCATACGACGGTATGGCCGTCCCCATCAACTAAGCTCCGCCTATAAAGGACCCTCCAGATACGCTAACTAAAATCTCTCTGATCTCTAAGCTCTCCTCTTCTACTCTGAGCTCCGAAACTCATTCCGAGCACTCCATTCCTATTGGCCAGAGCTGACTTGACTGTCGGAGGATCCTACCGGAACCACTCCCATCAGCTTCGGACGGAACTTTGTTTTGCAGGTCTCCGATGATCGATGTTTACTTATTGTTGGGGATAAATTCCGCTCCCACCGAAGTCTAGCTCGATGCTCGGCCTAATGCAACCTATAGCCATGGAAGAGCTTCGACGGACGGGTCTTAGCCGAACTCCTACAGTCGCCGAACTACTTAGCGCCCGAGCTCCTTGGACTCCAAGCAGCCGGGCTTCGGCCGAACCCCCAACGGTCGAGCTTCTTATAACCCGTTCAGCCGACTGAACTACTTAGCTGCCGAGCTTCTTCGGACTCCCCAGCGGCCGAACTCCTCAGCGGTCATCCTTCGGCCGAACTTCTAGCGGGGACGAACTTCCAGCAACCGACTCTCTGAGCGATCGAGGTTTAATGGAATCCCCCGACGTCCGAACTCCTCAGCGGTCGCCCCCTCGATCGAACTCTCCAAGCGACCGTCCCTTCAGCCGGCCGAGCTCCCCCGAACTTCTCTACAGCCGAACTCTCCTATAAGTCCGAACTCCTCTGGACGAACAACGAGACTGGACGGTATGGCTGCCACTACTGACGACGCCACTCTCTCCGTAACCAGTTTCATGCGGCCCACGACCTGCCAATATGGCTGTCACCATCCGCCTGATGGCACCTTCCTCTCCGTACCGAACTCCATGCAGTCTACGACTCATCAGTATGGTTGTCACCATCCACCTGACAATGCCCTCCTCTCCATGCCGAACTCCATGCGACGGTATGGCCGTCCCCATCAACTAAGCTCCGTCTATAAAGGATCCTCCAGATACGCTAACTAAAATCTCTCTGATCTCTAAGCTCTCCTCTTCTACTCTAAGCTCCGAAACTCATAACGAGCACTCCATTCCTATTGGCCAAAGCTGACTTGACCGTCGGAGGGTCCTGCCGGAATCACCCCCCACCAGCTCCGAATGGAACTTTATTTTGCAGGTCCCCGATGGCGACCTCACCGGCCTCAACTCCTGCGACCTCCGACGACGATCAATTTCTGCACCAACAGATTGGCACTAGAAGGAGGGCACGAACCTCCGAGGTTTCCTTATTCTTAAAGGAGTGCTCGACGACTTTTCTCTTCCCTCTCCGAAGATCTTCCTTTTCTCTCCCGAAGAAGAAATGCCTCCTAGGAAAGCTTCGACACGGCGCTCGACGGCCTCCGCGGCCCGATCCCATTCAGATCCGTCTGTTCCTGCTTCGGCCTCGGCAGCTTAGATTCCACCTGTACCTACGGTGGAGGTGGAGCAGTTCGACCTGCTTGTCCGATAGGTCCATGGCCTCATGGAGGCATTGCAGGCTATACAGCAGCCTCCGGTGGCGACTCCACCAGAAAATCCACCATTGGAACGTCGAAAATCGGCCCCAAGGAAGAGTACCAGGGCCAGCGTATCGATCACCCTAGAGAAGGGAAAACAGAGGGCCGAGGATCCGTGTTCGAATCATTGTTCTCTTCTGAGGAAGACTTTCCCCATTCATAGTCGAAAACATCCCAAGATCTGCAGCCAAGACGACGCCCTCGATTGCAGACTATGGGAGATAGACCGACGTATTGAAGAGCTCGGCCGCGTCATCTCGGCTCATCATGCTGACGTCCATGCCGAACCTCCCTTCTCTCTCCGAATTATGCAAGAACCTGTTCCACCGACCTTCGAGCTTCCTCAACTGAAAAGCTACGATGGAACTTCTGATCCGATTGATCACCTGGAGGTCTTCCGTGCCATGATGCTGCTTCACGGTGCTTCAGATGCCATGCTGTGCCGAGCCTTTCCATCTACCTTAAAGGGAGTAGCGAGGAACTGATACTCGACGTTGAAGCCAAGTATGATCTTCTCTTTCGATCAGATGAGCAGTCAGTTCGTGGCCCACTTCATCAGCAGCCGACGATCAAGCCGAGGTTCAGATTCCCTGATGAGCGTCAAGCAGAAGTAAGGGGAATCCATCCAGGCTTACGTCATCCGATTTAACGCCGCAGCATTGAAAGTCTGGGACTTGGACCAGTCTGTCACGATGGCCGCACTCAAGGGCGGCCTTCAGAAAAATAACTTGCTATTCTCTCTGAAAAAAAAGTATCCCAGTGACTTCGCCGATCTGCTGGCTCGGGCCGAGAGATATGCTCGTGCGGAAGAAGCCTTCAAGTTGAAAGATGAGGAAGCCCTGAGAGAGCGGCTGGCAGACGAGAAAAAGCCGAGCGAAGTTCGACTGCGCTCGTAGACCCCTTCGAAAGCAGGCGGGCCCAAACTTCTCGAACTCGCCCCGACAGAGGGGCGCGAAGAAGCCCTCCTTCCGAAAGGTTTCGCCACTATGCCCCCCTCAACGCTCCTCAAACCCAGATTCTCACCGAAGTAAAGAACCAGCTGTCGAGACCAGAAGGGTTACAGTCTTCCCCAAACAAGCGTGATCGAAATAAGTATTGCCTCTACCATCGCGACCACGGCCACGACATCGAGGAATGCATCCAGCTCAGAGACGAAATTGAGGAGCTCGTCAGAAAGGGATGGTTGGGTAAATTCCTCCGGCACCAGTCTGAAGCAGAAAAAGATCGGTCAAGGGCGCTGCCATAGCCAGAGACGGCAAGGAGCTCGACGCTGCCATAGCCAGAGACCGTAAGAAGGTTGGCCATCTTACGGCGTCATTCACATTGCCCCTGGGAGGAGCTTGGTGCGTCAGCGGTTCGTCGTCTTCTAGCGACAAGAGCTTACACCAAATTGAGGAGGCCAGCATGAGGAGGTCATCCACCCCAGGGCTTATTGCCGAAGAAACGTGGAGGAACAACGCTACCACGATCTTGAAATACAAAATTTGGGGATGCGCTACTAGTAACTTCCTTTCAATAAAATTTTTTTCTTTTGATAATATTATTTCTGAACGCGAAAACTATGCGATGATAGGGAAGAAGCAGTCAATAATTGCCGCGTTAGGAACAGGAGGAGAACCTCATCCTAACGCGAGCAACAACCTCGGCTAGAGATAAGATCTCTCCCGAGTGAAGGCCTCGTTCACAAAGGACGAGATGGGGGGAGAGACTCTGACAATGGCCCTTATGTGCCCTCACGATCCGTTAGGAATAGGAGGAGAACCTCGTCCTAATGTGAGCAACAACCTCGGCTAGAGATAAGATCTCTTCCGAGCGACCGTGGACAATCTCGATTAGGAACAAGAGGAGAACCTCGTCCTAACGCGAGCAACAACCTCGGCTAGAGATGAGATCTCTTCCGAGCGACCGAGTCAACCTCGGCTAGAGATAAGATCTCTCCCGAGTGACCATTGACAACCTCGGCTAGAGATAAGATCTCTCCCGAGCGACCGTGGACAACCTCGATTAGGAACAGGAGGAGAACCTCGTCCTAACACGAGCATCAACCTCGGCTAAAGATGAGATCTCTCCCGAGCGACCATGGATAACCTCGGCCATAGATAAGATCTCTCCGAGGAAAGCTTGACCGTAGGAGATGAGATCTCCCCTGGGTGCTCGATATAACCTCGGCTAGGGCAAGCAACCATGTCAACCTTGACTGGAGAGCTTCAACTTCGACCTCGGCTAGAGAAAGCAACCATGCCAACCTCGGCTGGAGAGCTTCAACTTCGACCTCGGCTATAGAAAGCAATCGTGTCAACCTCGGCTAGAGATGGTATCTTCCCCGGGCCTCAACCTCGATATCAACTTCAGCTGGAGGCGAAATCCCCCCGAGCTTCGACCTAGACCGGCACAGAGCTCAGAGGAAGACTTCGGCACTCCCTTCCTTCGATTTTCAAACTCGAAAGTGGGAGGGGCTAGTGTTGGGGATAAATCCCGCTCCCGCCGAAGTCTAGCTTGATGCTCGGCCTAATGCAACCTGTAGCCACGGAAGAGCTTCGACGGACGGGTCTTAGCCGAACTCCAACAGTCGGCCGAACTACTTAGCGCCCAAGCTCCTTGGACTCCAAGCAGCCGGGCTTCGGCCGAACCCCCAGCGGTCGAGCTTCTTCTAACCCATTCAGCCGGTCGAACTACTTAGCTGCCGAGCTCCTTTGGGCTCTCCAGCGGTCGAACTCCTCAGCGATCATCCTTCGATCGAACTTCTAGTAGGGACGAACTTTCAGCAACCGACTCTCCGAGCGATCGAGCTTTAACAAAATATCCCGACGTTCGATCTCCTCAGCGGTCGCCCCCTCAGCCGAACTCTCAAAGCGGCCGTCCCTTCAGCCGACCGAGCTCCTCCGAACTTCTCTATAGTCGAACTCTCCTATAAGTCCGAACTCCTCTAGACGAACAACGAGACTGGATGGTATGGCCACCACTACTGATGATGCCACTCTCTCCGTAACCAGCCCCATGCAGCCCACGACCTGCTAGTATGGTTGTCACCATCCGCCTGATGGCACCTTCCTCTCCGTACCGAACTCCATGCGGCCCACGACTCGTCAGTATGCCTATCACCATCCACCTGACAACGCCCTCCTTTCCATGCCGAACTCCATGCGATGGTATGGCCGTCTCCATCAACTAAGCTCCGCCTATAAAGGACCCTCCAGATACGCTAACTAAAATCTCTCTGATCTCTAAGCTCTCCTCTTCTACTCTAAGCTCCGGAACTCATTCCGAGCACTTCATTCCTGTTGGCCAGAGTTGACTTGACCGTCGAAGGGTTCTGCCGGAGCCACCCCCCATCGGCTTCGGACGGAACTTTGTTTTGCAGATCCCTAGCGGTGACCTCACTGGCCTCAACTCCTGCGACCTCCGGCGATGACCGATTTCTGCGTCAACACTTATGTTGCTGCAAGGCTCCAGAAGTTGGTGCAAGATCGTGTTAGAGAGCTAGATAATCAGGATCAAATCGATATAAATCATAAATTGATCTACAAAGAAGTCCCAAAATCCGTGGAGTATCCTTCAGTCTTTAACCTTTCGATGCTAAAGTCAACTGTGCCTTGAGAACATATAGTGAAAATAGAGAACTAGAAGGCAAGAGATGAGAATTTGAGTAGAGAGAATTATGATTCAATCTTCCTTCAATTAGGAAGTCAATGCTAGATTTCAACAAAGTGTTAACTCTATAAATCTTATGCTTACCTCTCAGAAGGGTACCCAACCTCTCTATTTATAGAGAGAATTTGTTTAGACCGTTCAAGCCATTTGAAGTTTGTTCGACCATTAGTTTGTTATAATGGAATTGCCAGCTTGGTGGCAATTATAGACCATTAGCTAATATAGAAATTGGTTGTGGCATAGCCGAAAGATAACTATAGTTTAGCTGGATGACAGTGATGATATAGTCAGACAGTGATAGGTCTCTCTTAGATAGGAGTTGAAGATTATATCGGCAGGACGATTTTTAGCCGACCCCACCTTGAAGTAGTGTTGATAATATGAATGTCGTTTCATAACCGATCTTCAGTTAAGATGCTGATGGTCAGGACGATGCAAATGATCTCATCTTTAGCGATGCCAAGAGGAAATCATTCAACTACTCTATTTAGTGTATTACTAGCAAAATCGATGGTAACTCGACCTTAGTATAAATATGCTTATGGGCATGTCAGTTGAAACCGGATCTTAAAAATAGAATATTGACAGGTAGGATGGCATTATTTCGATCTCAACTTAAGTCATTACCAGCAGGACAGTAGAAAATCGATCTCGTTCTATAATCAGAACTTAAGTTATCAGATCACCTAATATGGTCATGAGGGCAGTAGAATGCCGACATCATCTATGTAAATACATAAAAAGCTATAAATTGGTATTCTATTGATATAAACTAGTCATCATAATGTCAGACTAATTATAATCCTAAATCGGCATTTAATCAATTCGAATGCAAAACTATCTATGTTACTGTATCATCAAAGTACTATCAAATTAATGATCTTCTTAATACTGCCACATGACTAGAGGTGATTAGTTGTACTAACAACTTGTTTCTATATATTTTTTATTATTAATTTTAAAATCTTTTATGAATATTTCTCATATGTATTATATATTATGAAATCATTACAAAAAATAAAATCTTGACATAAAAATAATTTTAATCTATTTAAAAAATATAAAAATTATAGAAAAAAAAAGTGGGGAGAATAGAGGTGAGAAAGAGGATTATACTTGATTTGATTTTTGGGCTCGAAACCAACGAAACTCTTTTCTCTGTGATTATTCTCATAAAACTCACCCTTCATTTCATGATTTTTGATAAAAAGAGAGGCGGGATGGCCAAACCGACTCAAATCGAGTCGTACCGAGCAAAACTGAGTGATTTTGCTTAATTCGGAGCGGTTCGGATCCATTCGCATAGTGTCCAGAACCAATAAGTCATATCAATCTGGCTCCGCACTAATTCGATTTAGCATGCTTTGAACTGAACGGTTCAGATCGATTTGCAGGGTCAAGTTAATTCTCAGACCCAAACCTGGTCTTGTCCGATCGGAATGCCTTCAATCAGAGGTCCAGAGCCGTTCGGATCCAGAAATCCACTACTAAGAACATAACCCTTCCGATGACACCCACCACTTCACTCGATCCAAAAAGGCCGCCGCCCGGCTCCCTACATGGACGCCATCCGTTACTCGAAAGTGCGGAAATGGGTGCCCAAAGGTCGTCGATTTAATTTTTATCGTGGCGTAAATATTTACCAATAAACTAATAATAGTAGCAATAGGCCCATCTTCGTTTCTTGATTTCCTGTGCGCTTCCGTCACCGTTCTTCCTCGGTAGTTAGTTAATTCCACGCCCCCCCGCCCCCCAAATCGCCGTCTATCGGAACTCGTCGCCTGCGCCACCGGTCTCCGGCGACCCCACGGCGGCGATGGAGCCAGACGTGAGCATGGAGACGGGGTCCATGATCCGGATCGCGGTGCTGCCAGTCGGCGGGGCGATCCCCCACCACCAGCTCCGGGAGTACGCGGCGATGCTCGGCCGCCACACCCGGATCGATCTCTCCTCCATCAGCTCCTTCTACAAGGAGCACCAGAAGAGCCCGTTCGCCCACCAGCCCTGGGAGACCGGCTGCCTGCGCTTTAAGTACATGCTTGGCGGCGCCCCCCCCAGCCCCTGGGAGGATTTCCAGTCCTGCCGCAAGATCCTCGCCGTCGTCGGCCTCTGCCACTGCCCCTCATCGCCCGACCTTGATCTTGTCGATGACCAGTTTGCCGCCGCCTGCAAGGGCTACTCTTCCGCCCTCGCCAAGCGATGCTTCGCCTTCTTCCCTACCGACTCCCAGGTCTGCCCGTCATCCCTCTCTTTGCCCTTTGGTCACCACAACGGGATTCAATCCGGTGAAATGTTTGAAGTATGATCCAGTAAAATGTAGACTATTGATCCTTGATCAGTTGAATTCTTGAAATTATGGGTTCTTGATCCGATAACATATTTGGGTTATGGATTCTTTATCTGATGAAATGTACAGCACAATCTTGTTAAGAAACCTGTTCAATATGATGTCGACCATAATCTTTACTGTGTAGTGATTTTGCGGTCCAATTCATGGGCTAATATAAGATCTGTACCACCCAAAGATTCCGTATGTAAGTGGATTATGACTTGGAAGTCCTCTTTTTTTTTTTTTTTTTTTTTGAGATGAAACTTGGAAATCTTCTTGAGTGGTTAATGTTGATGGTTTTGGGCTAAAAGCATTTGTTTTTAGTCCGTAGAACATGGATTGAGCTCCCTTAGGGTGCTAGAAGGTGATATCTCTTTCATTGTTCTCTTGTTCTTATTAGATTACTATTTCTTTTAAAAAACCGTACAAATGTTATTATCATCTTAGTGAAGCAAGGATTGTGAGAAGAGGGAAACTATGGTCTTTAGCATTGTGGAGTTTTATGTGCCTCATATGACCAAAGCAGTGACCTATCCATTGAATTGCTGACTGTTTGAGGAGTGCTTGACACATCATTTATTGTGATGATGAATCAACCTTGCTTCTGATATTAAAATTGATGCAGGATTGATCTATGACTAGATTGATTAGGTATTTTAAAGGGAGATTTAGGGTTATGACAAAGCTTAAGGTTTAAATTCCTAGTGTTGGGTTTTCAATCTCGGGATAATAAAAATTAATGAGATCGTGAGCTTAGGAGTTTTTTAGGTTGATGGACAACAGTGACAAAGGTGGAGCTTAAACTTCTGAATAGATGCTGTGACATTAACTTAGAAGCATACTTGGAAGTTTAACATGGTTAGGTAATATCATGTTGTTTATTTATGGGTTTATAATTCAGGGACAGCATTGGGACCATAGTTACTTAAGCCAGGAACATCTTGTGAATGGATGCATAGAAAGGGATCTCCTGAAAGAGTTCAAAGTAAGGAAACACTCAGGAAGCAAGTGTAGGACTGAGTTTTTAGAGAGATTCTCAAGAAGATACCATGTCCTAATTAGAAATTTCTTGCTGCAAGATGAGAACTTACGTGGCTTCTCTGAAACATTAAAAAGTAGAATTTATATATGTACATATGCTTATTGGGGGGGGGGGTCATTACTTCAAATAACAAAATCATGGATATCAACTACCCGTAACTCAACTAGTCTCCTATCCATAACTTATCAAAGAAAAGATGCAGTTGTTTTATTTTCCCTCTTTAAATTGATAGCCATAGCAGAATGAAACAATTTCCCTGTAATCATTCTCTTCCCTCCAAGGGCTGCATTTCTTTGCCATAGAAGCACTTGGATTTTCTTACATCTTGCAGTCTAGAAAGCAACATATATGTCACAGAATAGCTACATCATGGAACTGACATAACCTCCACTTTAATTATGCAGCTGTATAAGTGACGCTAGGTTGGTTTAGATGAAGCATTGAACTAGGGGACAAGAGATGATTCTATGGCTTGTCAAATTATGATTGAAAGAGGAAAGGGTCATTTTATGAATCCCAAGGCTACATTCACAAGAATGATTTGAAAAGGGTTTAGGGTTAAGGTGTACTTGTTGTAAGGCATGCAGTAAGTAAATTTTTCCATTTGTTAGGCAGCACCAGACCAATAACACAATCTATAGAAGCCCTCCGAATTAGCTTTGATCGCAAAAATCTTTAACTTCATTCTAGTAAATGACACCTTTTTGTACGAAATTTACTAATGAGGAATGAGCATCATAAAGACATAGGGGTCAAAGGAGGCTGATCTGGTAATAACAGAAAAAGAAGAGCGCGGTTGTTCACAAGGTAGTGATGAAATTAATGGTCAACCGAGGATGGCATAACTGGTAGAAATGTTGGTAAGAGAAACAAACATTACTGATCAAGTACTAGCTTAAGTGATAGGCATTGTAGGCAAGAAAGAAGAGCATAAGCTCTAGTAACATTGAAGAGCAAAAACAATGTCAATGATTAGTGGTGAGGAGGAGCATCAACTATGAGAAAGGGTTAAACGATGAAGTTAAAGATTCTTGCAAAAAGGAGTAAGATTTTTGCAAGGTTTGCTTTATGAGCCATAGTTTAGGATAATGCATGTGCTAATAAATCTGAAGTTAGTGTTGCTTTGAAGAAAAAAAGGTGAAATTCTTGAATTTATTAAGGAAAATAGAATGTATAAAATAATTGTGACCGGCCATGGGGTGCTCTTGCATGCGTGCATTCATGAACTAGTCTGGATACTCTAGACCAGTCGGTTGAATTGAGTTTGACTGGAATTAAAGTATTCTCAAGGACCTAACTTTATAATGAACCACAGAACTCTACTTCCAATCGATTGCTTTCAAACAAGAAAGCAAACTTTTTAGGAACCACAGAACTCTGCCTCCAATTGATTGCTTTCAAACAAGAAAGCAAACAAGCGTGGAATCTTCTTTATTGTATTAATTCGTGCTATGAGAAAACGATAATCATATAAAAAGGTCAACCAACACCTTTCTTCTTTTTCAAGCATAATGCATCACACAAGGTCCGGCAAATCGGAACTGGACCATGTGCCGGCTAGCTGACGGTACAGTTTGGTATGGGTCCGTGTCAGGCCAAACTGATAGGGCAAAGAAGGGGAGAGGGAGAAGAAAGAGAGGAAGAGAGAGATAGAGGGGAGATGGAGAGGGAGAGGAAGAGAGTGCCGGCCGCTGGAGGCCATCTAAGCTCTTGCCGAGCTTGGTAAGGGTGGAGGGAGGGAAGAAGAGAGAGGGGGGAGATCTTATGGGTCACCTCTGCAGCGGCGTCGCCATCCATCCGGAGGCCTTCGAGGGCCTCCGATGATCCGTAAGATCTCTCCCCTTCTCTCTTCTTCTCTCCCTCTACCCTTACCAAGCTTGGCAAGAGTTCAGATGGCATCTGGCGGCTAGCCCTCTCTTCCTCTCCCTCTCCATCTCCCCCCTCTCTATCTTCCTCTCTTTCTTCTCCCTCATTTTGAGATGGCCGCTGTGCCATTTTGTGCGGCGGAACTGGACCGATTTCCCACTAGTTCGGCTCGGCATGGCCGGAACCATCCAGTTTGGGATGGTTTAGCATTCCATGGCATCACATTCATGTTCTCAAGCAAGGTCATCTTAATTCGGCTAATAAATATAAGACTGCAGTTATTTGACAGGTGTATATCAATAAGAATATCTGTTTTATACTTATTAATACTTGATAGAATTTTTGTTATCATCACATCAAACTTAAAAGATTGAATGATTGGTAAAATTTGCAGTCTGGATCTATAGAGTTTCACATGAAGTTTGGTCACATATTAAAAGTGTTGATTTCTTTGAAACATGTCTTGTATCCGTGGAACTCTTATGCATGTATGTATTATATGCAGACAATTCAATGGACTTACATTAATTCTTGGAAACCAGGAGTGTTATATATGACACCCTTCATGATATTTGTGCTATTGCACCATACAACTTAGTTTAAAGTTCTGCATCCTTGTCCTGTTTTTTGACATTTGTAGAAAGATCTCCTTTAAAACACTTATTTTGCCTACAGATTTGTTGTTCGACTTACCGTATCTATGTTTTCATGGCTATTGGAGACAGCTAGAGGATGATGGTAAAAAAAGAGAAAATATTATACTTTTCCCACCATCTGATCGACAAACACAGGAGTTTCACATGCTCACAATGGTGCAAGATCTTGCTGCTACACTGTTGATGGAATTTGAAAAATGGGTTCTTCGTGCAGAATCTACGGGGACCATTTTGAAGACACCTTTAGATTCTCAATCTAGTCTCGGTTCAGAGGAGGTTTATTCTTTGTGTTCTAAGTATTTAAATTGTTATACTTTCTGATGCTGAGAAGGTGAGCCTTGATGCAACTGTAAGGTTATTGACCAGGGAGTCACGAGTTTGAAACACAGAAACAGCAACTCCACATGCAGGGGAATGCTGCACCTTTAGATTCTCAATCTAGTCTCGGTTTAGAGGAGTTTTATTATTTGTGTTCTAAGTATTTAAATTGTTATACTTTCTGATGCTAAGAAGGTGAGCTTTGATGCAACAGTAAGGTTGCTGCATTGTGACCAGGGAGTCACAAGTTTGAAACACAGAAACAGCATCTCTGCATGTGGGGGAATGCTGCATACTCTTTGCCCTCCTCAGACCTTGCAGTGGCAGGAGCCTTGTGCACTAAGCCATCCTTTTTTATTTGTTCTGATGCTAAAATGACTTGGGAGTCTTTTGAGCCATTGAAGACTTAAATTGTTTCTAAAATTATATCTGTTTGGTGAAACTCCAGGTGATCAAAGCCAAAAAAAGAAGGCTTGGTCGTGCCCAGAAGACAATAGGGGATTACTGCTTGTTGGCTGGATCACCACTTGATGCTAATGCACATTATTCTACAGCGATAGAACTTGCTAGGTTGACTGGAGATGTGTTTTGGCATGCAGGGGCTTTAGAGGGCAGTGTTTGTGCTTTACTGGTAAGTAGCTCATGTTGCAATTTTATGCAAAAAATTGATGGGTTGTGTGGCTACGTATTAATAAATGATTTTATTTGAAAAATGAACATTAATTTAAGCATTAACCAGTTCAGATAGAACACAAAAGTGAATCTTCTACTTTTGTCTGTTATTCCTAAAGTTCTTAAATTTCAGATGCTTGAGATGCCATTTTACTAGGCTGACAGCACTGTACCAAAACTTTTTGATGATATAGGGAAGGAAAAAAGTTCAAATTATATGCTCATGAAGATTGATTTTCTGTGTCTGCAGCTTGACTGTATGGACCAGAAAGATCCTGTTTTAGAGGAGGAAGTCAAGTATCGTTATTACACCGTCATCCAGCTTTATCGGAGATCGTATTTACAAGATAATGCACAAAGGTAGCTCATATTCCTTCTCTAGCTGTGACTGTGGGTGGAAATTCCTATCAACCAATAGGCAGTGGCAATATTGTTGTCCATGTTGTTTGTTGCCTC
Source organism: Cocos nucifera (assembly GCA_006176705.1). Lineage (NCBI taxonomy): Eukaryota > Viridiplantae > Streptophyta > Magnoliopsida > Arecales > Arecaceae > Cocos > Cocos nucifera. The sequence goes on along the minus strand of QRFJ01000813.1, from coordinate 132,755 downwards.
AAAAGCAGAAAAACTTCCTATAACTTAAATTAGCATCTAACCTGGTCCATGTCTCATCAATTAAAACCTATAACACCTACATAATCCATAATGAACAATAGTTGAGGACCTCCTTGATAGCAGTAGTTAGCTAATGGTAACTATATAGGTACGCGGACAACAGGCCAACCTGAAGTTTAGGTCAATTTCAGTTAAAAGTTATTGATGTCAGTTACCATCATTGCCAGTTCTAACACTCTATAGTCCTGGCTCACCTTTTCCATTACTGTCTGCCCAGTCATTCTTGTGGTGCCTGATCATGCAACTTTTCCATCTCTCACCAATTGACCAAGAAAGAAAATAAATTTGATTTTTGTCATTACCTTGATTTTTGTCATTAACTCCAAAAGGAGAGTTCACCTGGATTAGTTTTTTATTACATTGGCTACATGCACAATCGTAAAACCAACCTTCTAAAATGGTCTTCGTTGAAATTGTAATAGACACCCAATTAACAAATTTATTTGTTGGCATTGAATAAAAGTTAGACCCATTCATAATAACAATATCTGAAACTTAGTGAAGATCAATAAATCATCTCTTATCTTTTGGCTTGTCAATTCCAATATTTCGTTGATCTTTTCTGAAAATATAAGTGTTCACTGAAGGTATGCAGGTAAGTGCTATATTCAGTCTTCTGGATCATTTGGAAGATTTCGAGAACTGAAACAAATACTTATGAAAGAAGAGGGAAATCTTTGCTTCAACTTAACTAACACCTGACCTCCAAGTAGCATGCAACTTAATTCTTGAAAATGTTAAATCACTAAGAATGGCTGCAATAGTTGTTGTTGTCCATTGACTGCATCATTGTTCACATGTTAACTGATGGCTGAGTTCCTGCTTTAGTATCTTTACCTTTACCAAGATCTGGGAAATACTTACATCAACTAGATTGTTTTTTCCATCATTTAATTTTATTTGTGTAGGGTCATGGAAATTAATGTATTTCTTGTTATCTCATGAATTCAAAATCACTGCAATACATGAACAAGTAATCTCTTTTGATTTTTTATAGAGTTTCAACGGTGAGCTTTGAACTTGAGGCTGCATTGAAGCTGGCTAGATACCTTTGCCGGTAAGGTTGTATATATTAGTTATATACACTTGTATTTGACTTTTGTTGTGCTCTTGAAAGTTTGAGATGTGTTCATTATCTATGTCAATCATCCTCAACCTTAAGTGCATGGTAAATTACATTTCAACAATAAGAATACTTGATATAACATGTGTGAACTTGTTTGAAACCTATCATCAGTTCTTGTTGACTTTTGTCGAGCATTACTTGAAAAGGTCAAATTTAAGTATGGCATTTAACATCAATTAAGTAGGAGGCCTTCTTTAGCTTTGACTTATATGTGTTTCTCTAGTTAATTTTTTGACTGCTATTTCTTTTAATATAGTTATACAATTAAATAATTATATATTATGTTCCTTTATTCTCATTGCTTTTACGCATTCAAGCTTTCTAGCAATTTTACACTCTTAAATTTTAAGGGGATTTGTTGTGCTAATCTTAAATTTGATAGTGAATCATATGATATTGTTAAGCCTGCCATTTGCTAAAGTTATTATTTTGTAAGACCAATAAAGGCATGTAGCGACCCGAAATTTGATATTGAAGCCCACATTTCTCACCTGGCAAGGACTGCTTTACATATGTAGATGTGGTCAGTTCCAACATGTTTGTGGATGAAAGTCTGAGACATTTTCAATTGTTACAAGCATATTGGCTTTAAATAAACTGCTTCAATCATTTTAAATACCATAGAGTATTCTAGCTCCTTGACAATGGCAGTCAAGTGGCATCACTACTGAGGACCATCATCTTCTGAAGATATATATCAACCCTTGGGCATATCATGCGTTTGTTACATGTACCTGCTGCCTATCTCACATGCCTTGGATCATATGGTGATACATTTCAAAATACCCAATCGATTTTTTGAATCTTGGACAATCAAAGAACATAAAGGCTCATTGGTCTTTTCACATAGTCATGGTCCACATACCTATCATAAATTTGTTGTGAAATATTTTTCATTAGTTCCATGATCCAATGGATTTGCTATGGCATGTCAAAGTCTGCTGTATTGCTTGGATTTTGAAAAAAAGAAAAAAAAGCCTATACTCAGATCATCTATTTTATATGTAACCAAAAAGCTTCCCTGTTGCCATATTTCTACACTAGGTGGATCAGCATAGCCTCTTCATTGAAGAGTTTCTGCTTTTTCCTTGCCCCCTAATTAGTGAAAATTTTATGTTTAAAAAAAAAACCCTTTTTTGTAGTATTATGTAGAACTTAATGACATATGATCATATCCAAGGAAGCCCCTTGATGCAAACATTCAAACTAGATTTTCTATTCCGTTGCCTTATAAAATAATATGGTCAATGGTCCTCCAGTTTTTTTTTTTTTTTTTTTTTTCATTAACAGAAATAATTGAAAAGAATAAACCCTTCTCCAGGCTTATCTCCATGTATCTTTTGTATAACTTTTGTGGATGTTGATACCAGCCTTGAACCCATTGTCAAATGGGTCAAACTTGACCAACTCTGGGCATGCTGTTAAAAGGTCAGACTTGTGGGTGCAAAGGCTAAGTTCGATTGCATCTGCAATGGATATCCTCAATCATCACTATATTTGGACAATTATTCCAGGTTGATGAGCTTCCAAGTTGGGGAATTCTGATAAAAATATGTTCAGCAGTGCTGCTGAAAAATATTGCATTGATAACATAAAGAGATTCAATCCAATAGTGTGTTGGTCTTAAGAATGTTTTCATCTCCCAAAGATACTCAGATGGTCATAAACCACAAGTTCCAAATATGTGAAACTTGATGTGCTCCATGTGTGGCATGGAGTTGATGCAACTGTCTCATGACAGAAAACCTGATATTCTTTTTTACAACACTTAGGGCTAAACAAGCGGGAAACCAACTTACTGGTACATGCTTTTGCACTGTATAAAAGGTCATTTAAAGAGTCAAGGACTACATTAACGGAGAACCAACTGCAATACCATAATAAAGATAATGTTCAAGCCTTTTTTTTTCTAAAGAGGCTCAGAAAAATGTTAGTAGCTTTTAGGTGTTGAAAAATACCTTAATGCTTTGCATTTTGCATTCAGTATGTACAGAGTAATTGGTTACAGAAACTAACTCTACACAGCTGCTGATACACATTGACAAAGTAGAATCTCAAAGTCTACAGTAAAAACTACAAGGGGTCATATAACTATGCTCAAACATCAAATACATATTCTAGGTTTGGTACAAGCACCATCAATATTGTGGGAACCTCATATGTAGTTTATACATGATGATGTACTTATATTTCGAATATTTGACCCCTGTAGAACTGATTTTTTTTTGTTGTTAACCATGTCTGGATTGTGGATCTAATCCTCAAATTCTTAAAAGCGAGACAAAAAGAAGTGATGGGGAAGATTTTCAGATCGTTTTAAATAAAAATAGAGTTGTTTGGGGCCCATTGGGTATTACTTTTATTTCTTATTTTTTACTTTTAAAAGCAAAAACACAGAAACCATGACAGAGAGTATAATTGGTTCAATTGTTGCTATTTTATTTATTTTGAAGTTCTTTTCATTGTTTCAAGAAAAATTGAAGCAAAAAAAAAAAAACTTACGTCCAATATTTGAAAAATAAAAAATTCATGCTGGTAAGAATGAACTTGTTTTGTTTGCTGGAAAGAACTGTTTGTATTGGTGGGTTCCCTTTATCAAGTTGCGCAATTATTTTTTATGCTATCTTCATGCCTGCTGCCCTTCTCAGTGATAATTTTGTTATACCATCTTCATGCATATTGCCCTTCTCAGATAGGCATCCTTTTGTTGGACTAGGTCCATTACTTGATAAAAAATCTTTTATGAGCATGATGGGATGTTTAAGCTGGGTTACCTGAGGCTCTTTGCACATTTTATGGGACCAAGAAGCCTTTTCCAGTATGTGTAGGATCAGGACCTTCAAAGATAATATACCAATGATATTTATCTAAAAAACTAATGCAAGAATTGAACCATTTTCCTGTTGCTATATTCATTGAATGGCTTTTTTTATATAGTTAATTTCCTTGAAGTATTCCCAAATATCAAGAAATCTTAATCTTTGGTGACTGTCATGTATGTCTTGCCAACTTTCTGACTTAGATATTGCTGGTCTAGAAAGTTATCGGTGTTTCCAGTTTATACTGTTCTAATCTCTGTTAGTTCATGGTAATCAGTTATCTATAGACATGCCGAAAGTCTCCTTAGACTTCTGAGATGTTAAAAGTTTTCACTTTTTCTTTCAAATTTGTTAGGTGTGAACTTGCTAAGGAAGTAGTGGAGTTGTTGATGGGGGCTGCTGATGGTGCAAAGTCACTAATTGATGCCAGTGACCGCCTGATACTATATGTTGAAATAGCTAGATTATTTGGAACTCTGGGTTATCAACGCAAAGCAGCCTTTTTCTCACGCCAAGTTGCTCAGCTGTACTTGCAACAGGACAATGCTTGTGCTGCAATCAGCGCTATGCAAGTTTTGACTATGACATCAAATGCTTACCATGTCCAGAGTAGAAGGGCCAGCTCAAAGCTGCAGACATCACACCATGTAGGTATATCTAGCATAGTACTGTATTCATATTTTTCTTTATGTACTTGTTCTTTAGAGAACTTCTATCTGGTGTATCTAGTGTACATGAATAAATGGAATCACCAATGATTTTATAGGATGCAAGGTTTTCATTTTAAATGTTTCTTACTTATTCATCTTCCCTGATGAACTACTATCGTTTTGCCAAAATCTATTGTGATCATCTTTTTTTTTTTCTTTCTGGAAAGATGGTGAACTTTGTTCCATACCTTCGTATGGGGAAAGCTATGTGGATGTTATGGATGTTCACAAGATTTGCTTTGCAGATTTTATGTTATACTTGGAAAAAAGGGAAGAGCTGGGATGCCATCATCACCCAATGAAATAATGATTTATCTTTACATCTCTCCATGATACCACAGCAGCCCACACTAGAAAATAAAAGAGAGAAGGGGGCGGCGGGGGGGGGGGGGGAGTAACACAACAGGTGGCTGTGCAGCACATGATAGAGATCAAATTTCCAATCCCATCACCTATGTGCCTACTTCTTCCATGCCCACACTAGAAAATAAATAGAGATCAAATTTCCAATCCCATCACCTATGTGCCTACTTCTTCCATGGCTCTAAGGCAGGGCAGCTGATTGGGTGCCTAGGGAGACTTGACTATTTCAAAATCTCATACACTATATTTTATGATGATAAATCATCCATCTTTTTGCCATGACCATATATGAAACATCAAAGTACATCAATAGAAGTTGACCGGGCATATATTATTTCAATTCATGCAATCTCTTCTCTAATAAATATGCCCTTTTCATTAGAATAAATACTTTGTTGAGAGGAATAAGTGTACATCAACCAAGAGTTTGCATGTAAAATTTTACTGATTGGTAAGATAACTGTCCATCAAATACCCCTATCATTTGGGTTGATATCCAGCATCCATCAATACCCTTTTCTCTTGGATTTGTGATCCATTAACAAATAAGGATAGAGTAAGATTATAGATGGAGAATGGAGAGGACAGGGAAAGGGATGGGAAGAGTGCAAAGGAGTGAGAGAGATGGGCAATTACTGATTGCAACTGAAATTTTTTTGGCAAGTACTATAAATTATTGCTTTAGGAAAGACCTCCTTTCCTTCTGGTAATATTGCCCTTGGCCTTCAAGGCTAATAGATATAAGAATGGGATTCCAAATTTGGATTTTCAAGCTTTATCATCTGATTGTTTTTGATTTCACCCAAACATGTGGATCTCTCTCTCATTCTGTCTCTGTTTTTGTGCGTGTTGCTATGTTATAGGACATAAGAATTTTTTTTTGTTAAGACGATAGGAGGCAGTTTTCACAGAATTTATGTCCAAATTCGGCCCTATTGACTGGATGACTAGAAGATTGGAACAGGGATTGGTGAATCGTGCCTATTATTAGTGCATTACCTTGCTTACATTGCCTGTAAACAACATGCTCCAATATAACCTGGTCATAGTGACAAATGAGCAAGGGTTATTTAGGATTAGAGAGTCTTCTGGTACAGCGACGGCCAATTGGATCAGTGAAGAGATGGGAAATTATATCATACAAAGAAGGTTACCATACGAAAGAAGAAAATTAGATTTGCTACTTGGAAAGTTGGAACTTTAGATAGAAAGAGTAGAGAACCAGTGAATATTGTGATATGTAGGAGAATCTAATTGCTTGTTTGCAAGAAATTGAAGAGGTAGTAAATCTAAGGAAATTGAAGATTGGTATAAACTTTTATATTAGGTAAGAATAATGATAAAAATGGGGTTAGAGTTGTTAATAAAGAAATGACAAAAAGATTATATAGCTTAGAAAGCTAGAGCACCGTATGCCTATATATAGGATGCACCATGGTTTTCCGTACCGGCCTGAATCGGTCGGTACATCCCGTACCATACTGTACCGGCGAAGAACCAGAGCAGTTTAGGCCGATTTTTCGGAAAATAGCTTGAATTGGACCAAATTGAGCGGTACGATATGGTATGAGTTGGTACCGAATGGTTTGATTCGGTACGGGTCGGTACGGTACCGGTATAGGATGGTACGATTCGGTATGGGATAGTTTTTTTTTTTGGACCATTGGATGGATTTTTTTAATATTTTTTTATTGGCGGTATGGGATGGTATGGTATGATACCGTACCATACCGGCCGGCAACCGACACGGGTGCCGGTACCGAGTCTGCGAACCTTGGGATGCACGATCCATGAAAGCCCATTCAATTAAGAGAAAAGGTTTCTTTTGGATGAAAAAAATTTACTCCTATGATTCAATTACCTTTGATGAAAGACTATCCTTTTTCTCATTACCGAATAATCCTCTTTTTGCCCAATTATTACCAATTTAATCATAAAAAGCTAATTTTTTGCTCTTGGCATAGAAGGAGCTCCTAGACCTACTGAGGAAAGGGAATCTTTTATAGAGAGATGGCCCATATTTGCCCAAGAAGAACAAGCTGCCAAAGATTATAGGTTCAAACAAAAGGAGATAACCAGTGAATCACAGACGAATCCGGAATTTAAAAAAGACTTTTGAGTAGGAGGATGGAGATGCCCAGGTTGAAGATATGGGATCCAAAAGCAAGGTTAGGATAAGTGATAGATTAGTTGCTATTAAATTAGTTTTTGATGGGCAAATTATTAAGTATTCTGTATTTATGCACCACAAGTAGGCTTAGAGTAGATGATTAAGAAATAATTTTGGAAAGAAATAGATGGATTAATGCAAAGGGTCTCAGAAGGGGAAAGGATAATTTTAGGTGATGATTGAAATGAGCATGTAGGGAAGAACAAGATAGGATATGAGGGAGTGCAGGAGGGTTTGGTTTCGGAGGTTGGAATTTATTTAAAAATTGAATCCTTGAATTTGTGGTAGCTTATGATTTACAAATTGCAAATACATATTTTAATAAAAGATAAGTGGATTACTGTTTCATTAAGAGAAGTAAAAGATAAGTATGCAGGGATGGTGAAGTAATACTGCGAGAGAGTTTAATAAAACCTTAATAGTGAATCAAATTTGTCATAAATAGATTAGTTTTTCATTAAGAGAACTTAAGAACCTTTAATAGTGGATCAAATTTGTCATAGATGGATTACTTTTTCATTAAGAGAAGTAAAAGATAAATATGCAGGGATGGTGAAGTAATACCAGGAGAGAGTTTAACCACACAATATAGATTACTAGTTTTAGGTGCGTATACCAAGTGCAAGAATAAAAGAAAAGAAATTAATAAATATACAAAAATAAGATGATGAAATTTAAAAGCAAAAATGTTGTGGCTTTTAGAGATAAATTATTAAAGAAGGGAAATTGGAATTTAAGGACTGAATCAAACAAAATGTAAGACCAAATGGCTAACTGTATTAAGAGCACAACTATAGATATTTTAGGAGAGACCGAGGGAACAAAGGTATACATAAAGAAACTTGGTGATGGAATAATAAGGTACAAGTGGCACTTCAATCCAAACAGATTTGCTTTAAACAATGGTAAAAAACAAAACATGTTGAGGATTTTATAAACTAAAAGGAAGCTAAGAGAGAAGCAAAAAGTTTAGTAAGGCTAAATATGTAGTATATGCTACTTTATGTGATAGGCTGCGTTCAAAAGATTGTGAGAATGAGATTCACCAAATAGCTCAATCTAGAGAATGGAAAAATAAAGATATCGATCAAGTTAGATGTATTAAAAGTTAGGATAATAGGATATTAGTGAAAGATGAGCAAATTAAAGAAAGTTGGAGGTATTATTTTGAAAAATTATTAAATGAGGATTCTATTAAACAAATTTTTGTTGAGAAAGCACAATCAGGGAGAAGTCAAGGTATCATTCATATAATTCATGAAAGCAGAGTTGAGATAACTCTGAAAAAAATGCAAAAAGTTAACGCATTTAGGGCGGATGAAATACATATTGAGGTTTGGAAAATCATGGAAGATATTAGGTTAAATTAGCTTACTAGCCTACTTAATGAAATTATAAAAACTAAGAAAATGGTAGATGCTTGGAGAAGTATTATGGTACCTGTCTATAAGAATAAAGGTAATGTACAGAACTTTTCCAATTATTGTAGAATTAAATTTGTCATTCACTCTATGAAATCATGAGAAAGGGTAACTGAACAAAGATGAAGAAAAATAACAATTATTTCTGCTAACTAATTTAGATTTATGCATATGATCTTTGTTGATCAAGAGAAAGCTGAACAGGGTTCCAAGAAAGTGATTTGATGGGCTTTAAGAAGGGTGGGTGTACATAATGATATATTTAAATAATTGAGGACATGTATGTTGGGCAGTAAGAAGTGTTAGGAATTGTTGCAGTACAAGTATCTTTCCAATCACAATTGGTTTTTATCAAGGATCAATACTAAACCTGTATCTTATATTACTTATGGATGAAGTCAAAGCTAATATTCATGATGTATTTTATTTGCGGATGATATTGTATTGATTGATCAAAAGAAACTAGATTAAATACTAAATTGGTTTTATGAAGGAAAACTGAGGTTAAAGAGTTAAAAATTAGTTGAACAAAGACAGAGTATATGAAATGTAGTTTAACGAGAATGAAATATAGGCATAATATTAAGTAAGATTGATGGACAAGAGATACCAAAAAGTAGCCGATTTCATTATTTATGATCTATTATACAAAATAGTAGAGAGATAAATGAAGATATATGCAATACAGTTGAGGTGGATAAAGTGGAGAGGTGTATCTGAAATATTATGTGATAGGCATATATCTAGGAGGCTTGAAAGAAAATTTTTATACAACAATATTAAGGCCTATTTCACAGTGCTGGGGAATAAAGAAGTGCACGAAAACAAATTGAGTGTGGCTGAAATGATAATGTTAAGAATATAGATGCCTGGTAAAACTACGAATGATAGATTAAGAAAAAAAATATATTAGAGGATCTGTAGGAGTTGCATAAATTAAGAACTAAGTGATCGAAAATCAATTGAGATGGTATGAATATGTATCATGAAGATATGAGGACTTCTACAAAGGAAAGAAATTACCGTACGTTTTGAAGGTTGTAAGAAAAGAAGACGACCTAAATTGACATGGAGATTATGAGGAAGGATATGGAGAAACTTGGAATGACTTCAGAGGTGTCCCTAAATAGGAATACTTGGTGAATGAGGATCAATAAAGCCAACCCTAAATAGTTGGAAAAAGATTAGATGATTGTGATTGTGATCTCTTTTACATTCCTTCATTTCCTATATTAATATCATCCGAGATTACTGATCAAACAACAGCTATGCAATTTGAATGATTATATAATATTCATAATGTTGGTTGAGATTTCTATGTCCCATACTGAAGTTTTATGGGCGATATCCAAGTAGTTATATATGAAGAACAAGTGCCTTGACTGTAAAAATCTTTCTGTGTTTATTATATATTTTCTTAAGCAGTGTTATAACCTTTTATATTCTCAAACATTTTCTTGCTATCATCTACCAAGAACAATGATGATAACAATGCTCCCTGAGAGAAGGACCTTTGTTTCACCAAATTATTGCTGTTTGTTGCTTTTTATTATGTCACAGTGCCACTGGTTGAATTCTTCATGCTACTTACAAACTAAGGATGTAGTATGCTTTAAGATATCAGGTTACTTTTCTATATTGCTTTTTCTGATGTCTTATGTAAAGTTTAGAAATCCTGAGCTGCATTGTTTTTACTTCTGCGAAAGGAACTTGGAGCGAGTCACGGTGATGGTGGAAAATTGCACCCACAGTCTGTAGTTTCCTTGTTTGAGTCTCAATGGAGCACACTGCAAATGGTTGTGTTAAGAGAGATACTGATGTCCTCTGTTCGTGCTGGAGATCCTCTTGCTGCATGGAGTGCAGCAGCTCGTTTACTTAGGTCTTTTTACCCACTGATCACTCCTGCTGGTCAAAGTGGCCTTGCAAGCTCACTTGCTAAGTCTGCAGAGAGGCTTCCACCAGGGACACGATGTGCTGATCCTGCCCTTCCTTTCATCAGGCATCTACAGGCTCTTCTTATTATTAACAATCTATAAATGCCTTTTCTTTTCTCTTCTAAACAATTCTATTCCATGCAAGTATTTTATTTCATCTTCACATTTCTCAAGGCCTATCTTGGTTTCATGTTTTTATTTTCTTTTTTTCTCGATTGAAAGGGAGGTAGTCCACCGAAATGGTTTCATCTTTTTATTATCAGCCTTGAAGTTTTGCACTTAGGCTGTGTTTGGTTGTGGGATAAACACGAATAAAATAGGGGACAAATAGGTAGTCCCCCAAATACCTTAGATTTTTGGGATTATTCTGGTCTTCATGGGAGTCATGGGATAAACCACTTTTTTCTAGAATAAGTCAACCCCCTCCTCCCCATAAATTGATGTATCCAGTGATTTGTCTGATGAGGTATTCCTCTCATTCCTACTTTTTTACTTTTTTCATTATTTTTTCATCCCCATCATTTCTGTTACTGCTGCTGTTGCAACCAAACAAGGTTAACCCCTATCCACAGGATAAGTACATTTCTGGGGGATTGACAGAGAATGCCAGAATGGTAATAGCTATCCCTCAATTCCTTATTCTGGGACCAAATGCAACCTTAAGGAACATGTGTTGCTAGAAATCCTTGGAGCAAGTGTGACCTGTCTTTGACCTTACTGTTTCCTTTACTGTTGTCTGGGCATAACTATAAAGACCCTATGTAAGTTTTGCTATAGAGATCATACCTGGTAATTTGTTTCCGAATTCATCCAAACAAAATTTTTGAAAAACTTGGTTGGCATAGTTTGCTCTTAACTCATTTTTTGTCCAGAATACGTTGACATCAGATTTTGTAGTGTTTTGTCTTCCTTCAAACTGCTCTATAAATAAGACTATTTATTTTCTGTTCTGTTTGACATGCTTTGGAGAATTTTATCTGATATCTAATGCCCGACATTTGTCTTTCCAATATAGAGTGGCTTAGTGAATGCTAACACGTATATCATGAAATTCATATGGATAGGGAACATTTGTCCTTGATAAGTAACATTCAGTTTATGTTATCTCATGGTTGCAGTTAACATCTGATCCTTTTACTAGATTTAATCATTTTAGTCCATGCAGATGGTAATTGAACTAGTGAAGATGGTCGCTAGCTGTCAGCATTCTTAGTTGATGTGGATATTCAGTATTTCAATTGATTTTTTTGTCTTTTGAGCTGCAATAGTGCTGATTTCATGACCGCACTAGATTATTTGTCGAAAAGTTCTCCAAACAGTGTGATATGATTTGGAAATTTAAAACTAGCTTGTAAAAGATTTCATTTGAGGAGACTGTAGCAAGTTTAGATCAACAAATGCAAACAAATTAAACTGTGTTTCTTCTTATTCCCTTCAGATTGCATTCTTTTTCACTCCATCCTTCACAAACTGATATAATAAAGCGCAATCCACTGAAAAAGGAATGGTGGACTGGTTCGGCTCCTTCAGGACCTTTTATTTACACACCTTTCAGCAAGGGAGGTGCAACCAATAGCAATAAACAGGAAATGACTTGGATTGTGGGGGAGCCAGTTCAGGTTTTGGTGGAATTGGCAAATCCCTGTGGCTTTGACCTAACAGTTGAAAGTATCTATCTCTCTGTTCATTCTGGGAACTTTGATGCTTTTCCTTTAAGTGTGAGTCTTCCACCCAACACAGCTAAGGTGATCTTGTTGTCTGGAATCCCAACAAAAGTTGGACCAGTTTCCATTCCTGGATGCATTGTTCATTGTTTTGGTGTCATTACAGAACACCTGTTCAAGGATGTTGATAACTTGCTTCTTGGAGCAGCACAGGGTCTCGTTCTTTCTGACCCTTTCAGATGCTGTGGCTCTGGCAAGTTAAAAAATGTGTCCATTCCAAACATTTCTGTGGTGCCCGCTCTGCCTCTGCTAGTCTCTCATGTGGTAGGAGGTGATGGTGCCACAGTGCTATATGAAGGTGAAATTCGTGATATTTGGATAAGTCTCACCAATGCTGGAACTGTGCCAGTTGAACAAGCGCATATTGCACTATCAGGAAAAAATCAAGATTCTGTTATTTCCATTGCACATGATACTTTGATGTCAGC
>QRFJ01000813.1:0-112500 GCA_006176705.1 Cocos nucifera | reverse complement strand
CTTAATTCCCATCCATTTTTAGCTAAATACATGTGCCAGCTCTCTGTGGTAATGGTTTTTGCTGTTAAACCAATGCAGTGCTGCCTAGTAGGTTATGCTAGCAGAGTTCAAGCAAATTGTTTTGAAATTTTTTTTGGGATCTGCATAAATGTTGCTACTCCCTGCAGAATCCATGTCATCTATCGTTGAGGATCTATTTACTTGCCTATTCAATTTGTGATAATGTTTTGTTTCCCAAGTTTGCTAGCTTCAGAATGGTTTATCCCAGGTTACCAGGCAATTGGGACTGTTTCACGATTTGTGTTTTCTTCCATAGGTGTACTTAATGACATCCCTGTGGAGGTTCCAGCACTAGAAGAGGTGAAGCATGCCTTCTCTCTTTATTTTCTTGTGCCCGGGGAATACACACTCCTAGCAGCTTCTGTCATAAATGATGCAACCGATGTCCTCCGTGCCCGAGCAAGAACAGACTCACCTGATGAACCAATTTTTTGCCGTGGCTCTCCTTTCCATGTGTACGTAGTTGGGACTGCCTAGGGGACATCAGTTTTATTACCTAATGCCGGGGAAGATGGATCTCTCTCTCTCTCTCTCTCTGGTAAGAGAGATAAGACCTGGTTTGAGTGTGGTTGCAAATGTAGATTCTACCAAAAGCGCTGTCAGATCTATTTTAATCCTTTTTTTTTTTTTTTTTTTTTTGAGTTGGGCAGTTGGTTTTTTTATTTTTATTTTATTTTCATTTTTTTGGGGGGTCCAGGGTGGTTGGTTTGATATTCTTCTGTATATTACAGTGGTGCCATGGAATGAACGCGGTTGTCAGCAAATGTTATCCTGGTTTATTCTTGCTGATGGCATTGTGACAACAGAAAGTCATTACCTTGTAATGTTAAAATTTTTTTTGCATGGGATCAGTTAAACTATAGAAAATACAGGGCTTGCGCACTGTTTAATGTACTTCTCCAAATTGTCATAATACCATGCAAAATATTGGGCTGTGGTTCTTGAGTGGTTACTTTGCATGTGTATGTGGGATCAGGCAGTCTGGTTCAATTTTGAGCTTAATTTCATTTATGAGGTTACATGTTCGCCTATCCGCAGCCCAACCTTTTTTTATTAGGGATGAATATTTTCATTGATCAATTTATTCATATTTTTATATTTTATATTTTTTAAGATGAAAAAGTTTTTTTTCTTTGGATAGCATTTATCCATGGAATGGAGGAAAAATTTATCCACCTCCTAGGTGGCTAAATCATTTTTTCATCGATCAAAAAAATAAATTTTTTTAATTCATTCCTATCATATCTTTAATCTTATAATATAATATAATATTATAATAATATATTATTATATATAATAATATATATTATATTATATTAATATAAAATATTAATATAATATAATATATTTATTTAGTAAAGAATATTATGAAAAATATAGATAGATTTTAGTAACTAGAAAATTGATAATGTAAAAGAATATGGATAACTGATTTTCGAATCATTTTTTCATATAAAAAACATGGATAAGTTATTTTTTCATCTAAATATTATCTAAAAATATTTATTTAAAAAAATATAAATTTTTGAATAAATTTTTTTATCTTCAAAAAAATAGGCTCTTAAGCTTTAGTTGGCATCATCAGGATTCTCAGCCTGAGCCGGTAGCAGACACAGCGGGGAGATATAATTTCAGCTTTTGCTAAATGGCAGCAACATGATGCTCCTTGGTGCATGCTGGTTGAAGTGAGAAGCCTCGGTTAGAGCCTAGAAGCGCTCTAGTGAATGCTCGTACGTATCAGACGGACTGACCTAAAGCTGGGCTACTCTGCGTCAATGTTGGCGCAAACTTCAAAATGTAGGGGCAGTGTCCACGTCCTTTGCTGAAGGGCTTGCCTAGGCAAATTTCTATCGAAAGAGAGCTAGCACTATTCCACTGCAGTTCAATTACAAAAAGAGGTCGCCTTTTGAACGAGTCCCCTCACCACTCTGGCCATTCCCCTTTTCTTTTTCCATGGTATTCTTATAATTATAATATTATAATTATTTTGATTATAATATTTTTTTATTATTACTTTATGTTATTTAAATCCAATTATAATTTAGTAGAACTATTTTCTTTTCGCTATAATTATAAAATATAAATATTATAAATATTATACATGAGGAGAAAATATGAACAGTTCATTTCTGATGAAGTAATTGCCACCAACTATATCTCTTTCTACATCAAACAATCGAACAATTTTAAGTATATTTGCAATAACCAAATAAGATATCCTTTTGCAACTGCAACTCTAATTCCGGGGAAGAGTCCTTGAGAATGGTTAGTTGGGAAAGGAGTCAATTAGTTTGCCAACCATTCAACGTACATGACAAAATTGTTTCATAGCAGCCATCCATATCCATATGATGAAACGACATGCTCTACCATGACATGTAAAATAAATATTTATAAGTTTGGTCATGTTTGACATGATAGGAGGGGATAGGTGATGGTACACCTCGGAATCGACCCCATTCATATAGGTTGTGCCATTCATCAACTGCAGACAAAGAACAAAGCGAGGAATGCAATGATGCGTCATAGCAACTTTCATCGATCAACATGATAATTATTATCATTATTTATATCACTGTTACTATTATTATTAGTGCATCCATTTTTAACAACACTCCAAATGGCAACCTGTTAGCGACACGTGGGACTTGCATGTCCACTCCCCTGCCACATTCGAGCCCAAACCAGCCTTCTTGGGTTACAGTTTTTAAGGCTACGCAGCTGGATGGAAGCCCAGGGTCGTAGGCGTCCAGAAGGCTTTAGCAATAGAGCCTACTCCCGCTCGTAAGTACCCTTTCTTGATTCACGAGTAATTTTTTCTATGGTGTAATAAAATTAACATGAAACACATAAAATTATTTTATTTCAATACTATATTATTTTTTTTTTAAATTATGATATTCTTTCATAAAAATTATGAGATTACGTAGAAAATATAATATTTTATTTAAAATATTATAATTTTTATAAATAAATATTATAATTTTTGTAAAGAATATATTTATTATTTTTTATCTTAATGTTGTATTATGATATTCATTCATAAAAATTACGACATTCATTCATAAAAATTATAATATTTCTATAAAAAATATAATATTTTATTTAAAATATCATAATTTTTATGAATGAGTATCATAATATTTATGAAAGAATATTATAATATGATAAAAAAAATAATAAATATGTATAAAAAAAATATTAGACATCTCTTCATAAAAATTATGATATTTATTTATAAAAATTATGATATGCTAAATAAAATATTATAATTTTTATGAAAAAATATTATAATTTTTATGAATAAATATCATAATTTTTTTAAAAAAAATATTTTTATTATTTAAAAATTTAATATTATAAAATATTAAATATTTATTAAAAAATATAATTATATATTTTAATAAAATTACATGGTGCGTCCTACATATTTTTTTTATGTGGTCGCATCCCCGGTTCATTTTTTCTGACCGCCCGAGCGTGTATTAGCCACAGCTCTACGGTGTCTAAGAAGGGACACAGGACGCCGAGAAAGGCGTTTTCGTAAGGGGACCTAAAACTGTGCCCCAAACAGCGAACGGTCCTCGGAGCCACCAAGGGCACTCCCGTATGTCCACTAATTTCCGAGAAATCCAACAGGGAAAAGCATGGCCCTCTGCCGAGAGGAGACAAGCTTTTAAAGCATGGCTCAGACGATGTACGTAGCATGTTGGACATCAGGACATGCGATCACAGTGAGGCATACATGATCAAAGAGCTATTCTCTTCCACCAACCGTCACTATTTTTTTTCCCCCCACCCCGGTTGAGAAAGACAACCATATCACTGTTCTCTCATTCCTTTCCTTAATATGACGACCAACGAGTACATCGCCGCAAGGCTGTGTTGGTGATAACGGAGAACTGTGTGAGGAGCGCCTGTCAAGCCCAGAGAGAGGAATCTGTCCTTGTAATTTTGTGGCATTTAGCGTCGCCCCATACTACAGCACATGATATAAGCCCCCCTTTTTTTTATTCCTCCTCCAAGTTGGAGCCATTAGAGCATCAATTTCACCCATTACCCATTTCAAAAAGGAGCAATTGAGCCCTGGGTGCAATTTTATGTTCTGAACAAAGTGCAGTAGACAAGACACGTCATGCATCTTTGGATTTTATATATCTAAGTGGTTCTATGAATGAGGCCTATCGATCGATGGATGTCATTTCATGCAAACCAAAGTCGCGTACACCCCATTGGAAGGTTTTGTTGTCAAAAGATTGGTACATGTAAACGATCACGAACCCCTCCGTGTCCATGCATGAAAAGAAGGAATAAATGGTAGTACGATGCGAGAATAGGATTACAGTCTAGGCTTTCTCTTAAGACGAAATGTTTCAAATATTTCCGAAAATTCTTACTTCCGTTAGAATATTTGTGGCATTGCTTTTTTTTTTTTTTTCTTTCTTTTATGGATATTGTTCCCTACAATTCCGAACAAGACCGTTTACCTCTATTAAAAAGAAAGAAATATCTTAGAAAAGCAAGAAAAAAAATAGCCCAGCAAAAAAAAGAATCTTGTTCTCAATCTAAGCCCATCCTGGCTAGCAATAGGTAGGATTTTGGTGCATAATATAAGTTCCAATTGTTGATCGGAATTTTTCTCCGAACAGCCAAAAAGCCAGTGCAAGCAGCTATTTGATTCCAAGGTCGGTGTCCAAATTTATAGTTTTCTTCTTACTTGTTGCCTCAATTTAGACAAATTTTAAATATTCACTTGGCATTTTAATAACAATCCTACGATATGGCATTTAAGCACCAAGCTACGAGGCATATAAGTTTGATCAGCTTCATCCGGGAATATTAGTGCTTTGATTTGAATTATCATCATATATGCAAGTCTTTGGTGGAAACCAATGTTTCCTTTATGTATTAAGTTATATAGTTTGTTACTTTTAGATATATTAAAAAAATAATCTTTCTTAGCATCCCAAGAAAAAGGTTAATTACCATTTTTTAAGTAACTTCGTACAAAACATCGTTGCCCCTACAGGGCGAGCAAAGATAGGGTCACGGTACGCCTCTCCAACATTATACTTCAATCCAAGAGAATCCAAAATGGCCTGAAAAGTTGGAGCAACAAGAACCCAAGAAAATTTTTAAACTGGCTCGGTTTAAAAAGCACAGTTAACCATTTGTTCTAACAGCAACCCGCCCTGCTGGAAAAAGTATGGCTTGGCTGCCTACCAAATCTCCCAAAGCTAAGAACCAAAGACGAGATGTGAATATATTACTTATTAGAAAGGAGAAGAAAAGGAGAGCACTCAGGGACTTGCAGCCGATAGATGATGATGATACTCCACATTAGGATCACCTCACCCTTCCCATATTAGTCCGCATCATCCAACCTACCAACTTTAAATAAGGTTTCTTTAATTTATGACAACTTTATTATACCAGGCTAAACCTGTTTTGTTGCCTTTTGGCCGGTGGTTGAGTTGGGAGGCAATAAATAAGCTTTGGTTCCGAGGAAAGACATGCACCCTTTTCGTCCCCTGCCCCTAGGTAGGACACGTGTCATGTGAGGATTGGTTGTATTTACCTTGCTGCGGGGCCACGGTAAAGGCTTGGCAGATGCCCTGCGAAACCTCTGAAGCCTGAGTTGCTGGGCCGCAAGATTCCTAATAATGCGCGAACTTTTCCAAGTCGACACGTTTCGCCGGGTCGTGAGCCCGGAGGGACGTGGCTGTATGGGGAATACGATAAAGGACTTGGGGCTAAACGGGAAATAGCGAAGCGAGGGAAGCCAACTTGCGTGACATCAAGCCTGCCCCCGAGTCCCCCTCTTCTTTTGGCGAGAAAAAAAAAATAAATAAATAAATTAAGGGTCCGTCACGACTCACGACGGGCCAAAATCCAAGTTTTGAAAACATCTGTTATGTACGAAAATCTGTCGATTTTTACAATTTGGATCATCCATTTTAGCTGTGGTTCCCAGCTTTTAGGAGTTCACACCATAATGCAACTTTTGTTATGAAAAATCTTCAAAAAAAATACTAGATGTCTCTTTACGCCCAAAAAAAAAAAACAGTACTAGACGTCCACTGCCGGCAACTGATCCATCGAATTGCTAGACAATTATATCCACAGTTTCCTGACTGCAGAAAGATAATGATTGTTAATATGTTCTAATGTTATGACAAATGTACAAATGTTGCTCACCATGTCTCTTAAAATCTGAGCCGTAAAAGCTGGCTGCATGGTTCACCGGCACCTTTGAAGGTACTAGGCCAAGTTGGGCAGGCAATTTGCATCATTCAAATTCAATTTACATCCGAGTCTGTCAAACCTGCAACCCAAGGCTGATTCTCCATTGCTATTGCTACGTGGTCCAATTAGATTTAAGATGGATTTGATTGATACATTAGAAAATCTAAACTTAATCCAGAACAATCAAATCGAGAAAATCTAGACTTAGTCAACAAATTAAAATTTTGATTTACATCTAAAAAAAATTGTAAAAACCAATTAAACAATATTGATTTTTTGTTTTTTTCTTGCTAAGTACGTATGGACATCATCGATGAATAATTATATATAATATTGATTGACACCCACATATTGATTATTATCAACAGCATTATTAATGGTTACCAGCAAGAAAATCATTTCTAAAAAAACTTTAATTTCTTAAATCCAAGAAGGGTTTGAAAAATTAGAGTATATTTAGGAAAAAAATTAGTTTAGATCAAATTACTCTATGGCCTATAATTTCTTTATATTTGAAAAAAAAAGGATATATTACTTTTTATCTCCATGCAATCCAGACTATTTTAGTTTGGATTCAATTTAAATATTATTCTAAATGACAAGTAGCTATTCAATTGCATTCATAATTATCTCTTCAATTGATATGCACAAAAAACAATGTGCAAATTTATTATCTCCACTGGTGTAAGATAATGCATGTGAAAATTTTGAGTCATCGATAATGATAGCTAAAGTATCACGAGTATCAAAAAATATGAACGTTAAAATATATTGATAAAAGAATGGATACCTTAATTTTTCTTGATAATGTTTGTTGGAGGAGATTTTTGTACAATCAAAGTGAGAGCAAATACCAGGAATTGGAAGGGATAGGCCTTTTTGTTATTCTTTTAAACCATGGGAATTGTTTTGATAGTGACCGGAGTGCTCCTTAGCCCAGTAATAATATATTGGTAAACTCATTGGTAATTGGTATCAATGACCTTGGTTTAAGTCCCATCCTACCCGATCTTTGACTTTGTTTTCTTCTTAAAAACAAATTATTTAATATAATAAATAATATCTATCATAATTATAGTTACTTATATTTCAAATATTTGAATATAATCATTATTTAGTAATTATTTTGTTACCTTATATATATATATAATATTTTTTATTTAATCTTATTATTATTTATAAAAAAAAAGAATCATGCTATAAGAAAGCGGATCTATAATTCTATACATATTAGTTTAAGAAGAGAATTTTGTTATTGGACCATTTTATACTTCGAATGCATCGTATGGCTGGTGGACATTAGAGCTGAGTTATCTTTTGTGCATGAATTTTTGGAAGTGCTAAAATATGTAGAATATATATATATATATTTATTTATTTATTTCATGTGCCGCAAGCTTCTTTCTTTATTTTTTTCTTTTTTCCTTATTTACGTGCATTTCATGTGTCCACGTCTGATATGCATTGTGATTATTTCGCCAATTTTTTCTATACTCCTCGTCACAGCATCGGTTACCAAGTTTTCAAACGTAAGCGTTCATCTCAAAGATTTATTTGAAGATCATTGCGCTAAAAAAGAAACATTTCATTTTATCATGATCATGATCATCATCATGATCATGATGCTGATGAGAAACATACGCATGATTCTCGTCCACAAGGTGACATGAAATACGCTCCAACTTCACGTCCGAAGACTCCGAACCATGTCCTCCACGTAACGTGGATATGGGCCATGGAAGACGCTATCATGCATCTCAGGTTGGGAAGCGTGGAGCCACATGGGAAGAGTAGGGAAGGTATCATGCGCATATTACGATGTTATCCTTTATGTGGGCGCAAAGCTTCAGGGCCGTACGCAAGGAACGTCATCTTCGATAATTCACCTTCCATCCCTCCGATATATGGTTTATTCCTTTGCCATTAAAATAAGATTATCAAAAGCGATCCCAGAGTCTCTTTCCCAGGCTCGAATAATTGCCGCCAGCCTGCCCCAGCTGCGTAGGAGTCCTAGACGGGGGACCACTCTCCCACTTCCCACGTAGCCCTCTCCGTCCCTCACCACGTGTCCTACAACGTACGCAAGTGGGCCCCCCATCTCAGGACCACACCATGGTCGGGACCACCCTCCCTCCCGAACCTAGTCGGGTCCACGCGGCGCGCGACACGCGAGCCGCGTTGGAGCCGGCGGCGCACTCTCTGCCTGACGTGTAATTCTCTCATTAGTCCATTGCTGCAGGCGTGCTCCACGCTTGCGGTCCCCCTTCGCCGAGTGGTCCTCGCCTCCTCCGGCCGCCGCGTGTCCTCCCCGTCGCTGTCCACCCTCACCCTCCGATAATTTTATTAGCATTATAAAAGCCGTAATAATTGTCCTCTCTCTCTCCCTCCTTCTCTCACCGGTCGGTAAACGGCCCAGACTTAGCTCACCGCTCTCTCGCAAGTGCATAGCATCATGGAGACTTCGGCGGTGGCCGGGTTTTGGAATTGAGTTCTGAGTGTTTACGCTGGTACCGGTGTCCCCATCGCACGAGTCCCCTCCCTTATTATATTAATGATATTTTCTTTCCCTGTATCGAAGACGAGCGAGTATTAAATCTTTGGCCCTTCGTGCTTTGCTTTCAAAGCTACGACGTCCCTCTCGCTCTCTCTTTCCTGGTTTCTTTCTTTCCTTCACTGATCGCTACTGGATGGGTCGGGACACTAGGGGAGTTGATGAGGTTTGGGTTTAGGTGAGGAGGGGATATTATTATGCCGTTCCACAAGCACCTGGCGCACGAGATGGCGCTGCCGCCGTACGCGGAGCAGCAGCTGGGGGAGAGCCCGGTGGTGCTCAGAACCATGGCGGCGGGCTCCCACGAGGCGGTTGGGAAGGTGTCCGGTGGCGGAGGGGGAGGACCTTCGTGGCTCAGCAGCGCCGTCCTCCGGCAGCAGAGCCAGCCGTACGGTGTCGACGGGAGTTTCCTCCACCTCCAGACTGCCTCCGACTCGTCTGCCTCCCAGGCGGTCGTCTCTCAGTGGCTCCCGAGGCCGCAGATGCGCGGAGCCGACGAGGAAAACCCGGTGTCCGGCGAGTCCATGATCGCGGCGGTGATGTCGCATGGCGGTAGAGGAGGAGGAGGAGGAGGAGGAGGGTCGGGTGGCCAGGGCGATGGAGCGGCGGAGGCGGCGGCGGTGGGGGACGGAGCGTGGCAGAACGCGAGGTACAAGGCGGAGATACTGGCGCATCCGCTGTACGAGCAGCTGCTGGCGGCGCATGTGGCGTGCCTGAGGATCGCGACGCCGGTGGACCAGCTGCCCCGGATCGACGCGCAACTGGGCCAGTCCCAGCACGTCGTCGCCAAGTACTCGGTGCTCGGCGCTGCCGCCAACCCCGACGACAAGGAGCTGAACCAGTTCATGGTTTGTTCCAAATCCTCTCGGATTATGTTCTCTTCTCCTCTCTTCCTTCTACTGTATTTTAATATTCCAAATTTTTCCTTCTGTTTATTCCTTTGATTTCTTGCTAATTAGTTTTGTATGTGATGATAAATATATTAATTGCATATTATTTTAAAAAAAGAAAAAAAGAAAAAAAAGAAAAAACGAGCTTATGAGTCTTGACGTAGTAATTTTCGTTCTGGATGTGGGGATCGCGTACTTGAGTATAGCGGAGAAGTCAAGTGGAACTTAGTTTGGAGTGACATGACTAGTTTCAGCACGGTTATAAGTTTGGGTGCAATCTGACAAGTTTGCTGAAGGTTGGGAATAGAGGACCTGGAAGCAAGAAGTTACTTCAAGTTAGTCCATTTGGCTTCCTGGGATCACAACTTAGGTCGAAGGCTCCCAAACTTGTTTTTCTTTTTCTGGAGGGGTACGTGAAGCTAAATGTTACATGGGGGATGAATCCATGTAACAATGTACAAGAACGTATCGGTAGCTTTTCCAGCAAACTGAATACTAAGAACAACTAACAAGTTACGGACTGCATCAAGACCTGGTGATTCGCTGCTAGGCGGCACCCCTAGCCAGTTTCAGCATATGTAGTTTGAGGGGATTAATTTAACCTACTAATAATTTCAATATTTGTTGGGTTTGTCTCATGTTTAATGATATTGGGCTAGAAGTTGGTATTTTTCTTCATGCTATAACATACAACTTTTTTTACTCAAGTTCAAGTAAGGTTGTTATGTTTTCAACCTCAGTAACATGCTGCTTGTTTAAAAGTTCTTCAAAAGAAGTGGTAAATAACAAGAAATGGTGCTTTTCTAATTGGTCATGTTTGGTCACTAGTAATGAAGAGGAGTGTCAGTTTGAGTTGCTTGAAGCTGAAATTTCAGGGATTTCAGTTACATGGGAGTACAGCTCTACTAAAATCCCCATGACTGCCCTTACCGCAACTTGATCTAAAGGTCATTTTGGCCTTGGATTAGGTTGCAGCTTTGGAGTAATGTTTCTGGGTCAAAAATCTGGTACCAAGAAAGGGTCGTTCGTAACTGGTGCGCCATGGATCCCGAATAGATTGGTGCATTCACCAGGTTGGTGCAAGTCATGGGCTGGTCCTGGTGAAAAAGCTCTAATGCTTTATAATAAGTAGCCCTGAAGCTTTTTCTTAGTACTAAGGTTGCGCCCCAAGTATATCTTTGTTCGCTTTTGGCACCAGCTGAGTATAATTCTGTAGTCCAAAACAAGCACTGTAGTAGGGTTGTAGTTACTGGGATTTCTGGGTACACAACCACATGCAGTCAAAGACACCTTTGACCAGGGTGGTATTTAAAGCCTTATATAAACTGATGAAATTTATTGACATTCTGGATGCATACCAGTTTTCCTGTGGAACTTTAGGTGACTGTAATGCATATCAAATTATTATCAATGACTAGTTGATTACTTGCACAGTTCATCTGGCATTAAAAGCAAGTTCATGGATCAACATCTAAGCAACTTTCTTGTGGTTGATGATTTTTATTATAGGTTTCCTGGAGTTTTCTAAAGTTCATGGCCAGACTTCACTTTCAGCTACCTAGAGAAATAGATCCCCAACACCTTATAAGCTCCGCGTCCCTAGACGGTGGTACTTTCATCTAAGTTCAAAAAGAATCTTTAAATAAAAAAGAGCTTGAATCTTGTTATCCAAATTTGACTCTGACATATAGACTAATATGTTGTTTAATGGGTTAACTTTCCTCTATTTACGGTTTTGATAGAGGTCATTTTTAATAACACTAATTTAAAAAGCAATATCTTATTTGAGTACTACTTTACTATGTAAGACACACTTAAAGCATACGTGAAGCTGAAATGATGTCAGAATACATTGTTAGTCATTCTCATATACACTGAATTTAAGTAAAGATTGTTCAACAAGATCGATTCGATCATAGACAGACTAAAGTTGAACATTACAATGAGCTTGCAAGAATTGAGAATTAAGAGATCTCTTTGCAAATTGAGAAATAGAAAGAAAAGAGGTCCTGTAGAAATTGAATATGTAGTTCTGTATCCTAATAATTGGAGAACAAAAGGAGCCTCAATAAAGCAAAAATGTCACAATATTTACTTGTATAATCAAACATGAAGAGAGTTTACTTTCTACTACAATTATCCATCACCAACAATTTTAAGCATTTAAAGTGCATCTTTGAGTTATTCCAAAAATTTTGTCGGGGAGAGTGATCCATTTGTATAACCCATCTAAGATAAACATTGAAGAAGCAACAGAACCTATATTCAAAGTTTGGGAATTTAAATATTCTCTAGAGAGGTTGGCTTAGATGGTTTCTTGCTTGAATAAGAAAATCTTTTCATAATGGCCTCATTTGGGGCTAAAGAATAATTCCAACCATTTATTCTTTTGACAATGCTTCAACGTGGTGCAAAGAGAACCTTGAGTCAGTAAAAATAAATCATCGGCCAATTATTGGACCACTTGAATGTCAAGTTTGTAGCTGGAGCAATCTGATCATATACACATGCATGCATGCTTACGTACGTACATACAAACATACATACATATATGGTGGAAAGAATCTTCAAATCTTTTGTTAAACTTGGACTCGTGTGATGAGAACTTCAGAAAGAGAAACAGCTGATTTTTTGTTCAATTTAGGCACAATTCTGAAGGATCTCTGAAATGGATTTATTTATGCAAGATACACCAGGACTGCTTCAATAACAGTTTGATTTAGATATTCAGAAAATGCGCATGTATGATTGATTGAGTGTTAATGTTGCGTGTTAACTAAAAACAAATAATTTTGTTATTTGAACTAATTTAAAACTCGATATTTAAACTTGACACATGAAATTTGTAATAGCCAAGTGTCTTATGCTTGAGTTTTTATGTTCATATTTGAATTTCCAGAGGAACTTGATGATAAGGGAATTTCCTGCTTGTATTTCTTTGGTGCACCATGGTACATGGTTATTATCCAGGATTCCATAAAATGCTGAGGTTTTTCTTTTCATCTGTTTCCAGATTTCTGTGTGATCAAGTGAATCCACCGTTTGTAAGAACCCATGGCAGAGTCGTAGGATTTTGACCGTTAACGGAAGTGAAGCAGAAAAAAAATTTGGTCATTCACTACCAGACAGTTTGGTAATTGATACTGTTTAGGAATCTCTGTATTTTCCTTTTCCCCCCATTTTTGGCTATGGTGGTTCTCCATTTAAAATTCAATGAACATTTCCAACATTTTACTAACTAAAATGATGTGGCAAGAGGTTAGCCTTAAAAGAGATAATTCTTAGTATTAAAAATAATAATTAAAAAAATAATAATAAAGTCATATCATATCCATGCTTAGTAATATGAGTTCAGGTCAACCAAAAGAAAATTTATAGGCAGAGTCTTTGTTAACCTAAAAAGAGAAAAAAACCGCTAAAAAGTTCCACAGATAGTAACAATGACATGTAAATCCCTGTTTCGATATGCTCTTAGCTCGTTATTGATCATACCATGTAGGTCCTTCATTTCACAAGCTCATGTCTCTGCCGCACATTGCAATTCTTAACTTGAGCAGAGCTCTTGAACAAAATGATGATTTGCTACCATGATTTAGTTTTTGATTCTTGATATCCTGGTGTCTGATTCCTAGTTTCTTGTTATGCTTAGACACACTATGTCTTGTTACTTTGTTCCTTCAAAGAGCAACTACAACAGCATGTTCGCGTTCATGCGATGGAAGCAGTGATGGCCTGCTGGGAGCTCGAGCAATCTCTACAGAGCCTGACAGGTGACTTCCTCATTCTGTTTCTATTTAGCTCGTTCCACATACCATCTGCATACCATGTGGAATTGAGTTTTATGAATTCCTGGGGAATTTTTGGCTCACACTACACTATTAGTGAAAGTCGACAAATCCAACCACATCCACGTGCTCCCTTCATCCAGTCTCGAGTTTAACAAGAATATGTCAAGACGGGGGGAACATTTTCTTGGCACTTCATATTGTAGGGAAAAAAAACTGCTGAAGGAGAACTCCTTGCCCTCTGGCCTCTGTCTGAAGTGAGCTCTCAGCAAACTGTTCTGGCCATAAGGCAGTGAAGAAGGCGGTGCACATAGGTTAGGAAACTCAAAATTATAGCTAAAAATGACATGTTTACATCACTATCAAATTGATGAGATCTTAGCATTTACCATTTAGAGTAAAAAACAGCCATATATCAGGGCAATAGACCTCTTTATTGTGGTGAACTAGCTGCAGTCTAACTAGATCAATTTGGTAGCACATCTGCTGTCTATAAGTTGTTCAGAGAATTGTTCCAGAAACCTAGTTTTAATATGAATGGCTTCCCTGTATCTTTAATCTTCATTTTGGAAACATTTGAGAACTTCTCATATGAACACTGCTTCTTTGCCAGTTTCACATGCTTCATCAGAAGCCTTTCTATTAAGTATCCAGTATTCTTCCACTGTTCAACGCTTTCAAGATCACACCAGAAAAGCTGATATAAGCATCCAATATTCTTCAACGCTTTCAAGATCACACCAGGAAAGCTGCTTTCGTTAGCATGAAACTTGTGGTATTGCACATCTTGCCAAATTGGAAACAAGTATGATTGCTTTTCTTCATAAGTGGAACAACATCTAATTTAGTCTTCAGAGATATCCGTGATTGGTTCCATTGCAGTTCAACCTAAAATTAGAATAACATATTTTTGGTCTCAAATTATAAATCAATACCACTCTGTAAGCCTACTGGAGGCCTAGATACACCAAGCTGCTCATCTTCCTCAGAGTACCATTCTGAGAAAGGGGAAAAAAAGAAAAAGAGGGTGGTGCTTTATTTGGCATACTTTGTCACATGGCTTATGACCGGTTGGTGAAAATTCTCTGTCCAGAGCTGGCTGTTACATACGAGCTCCTTTTTCTTAAGTTGAAGCTGACAATATTCTCCATCCTGATTTGTCATTAATTTGCTCTTTTAATGCAACATATGGGCAACTGCCATTTAACCTTGCTACCAGGAATTGGCTTCCTTGACCGGTGCCAAGCCAAGAATTTATTGCAGCTGGAGAGCAAATCAGGAATTTTTTGTGAATGTATGTATCCATGCAATTGTGGAACATCAAGTTCCACTACCATCTTTCCTTGATGCTAAAAGTAAATATTTTTGTGCATGTTTCATGCATTGTGAGGACTCAATATTTTGTTTTTAAGTTCAGGTGGATGACCCACAATAGATTCTTATTACAAAGTTGTCATTCGTCCTTAAATTTCAGATCATCTCTTTCTCATAATTCCATACCGCTTATTTAATGCCCATGTGCTGCTGTGTTGGTCACAGCCGTTCAGACCTTATAAAAGGGTGGATTTTATTAGTCAATCACTCCTATGATGGTCTAAGTTGATCATGCAAGGCCCTTGGAATGCACCTAAGCTTCCTTACCTTGGATTAAGGTTTTAAATTAGCACTGTTCTCAAAAAACAAAAAAACGGGGTTTTAATTTAACACATGTACACTCTGCTGTAGTTTTGGAAGAGTTGGTATATCTCAAGATTTTTTACTTTTAGTCTTGTTTCATATTTTCCATAATGGTCTGATGGTTGTCTGGTGGAATCCACCATTAAAATTATCATCTCAAAATAGTCATCTATTTTCTGCTCCAATCAATTCATACATGTAATCATGTTCCTGCTTGTCAAGTACAAGATCTTCAAATGATGCATCGATTACGTGATACAGACAGCTGCTACAATCCATAATTTACCGTTGATTTCCTTAAATAAGGCCCAGAGACATAAGAAACATGTAACTAAACATCTGAGCTTTAGTCAATGCACTAGGCTCGATGCTAAAGTCCTCCTGCTTCAAGATAAGACTGCTACTCAAAATTGCATATCGTTATGGAAAAAAGATGCTGCTATTGATCA
Organism: Cocos nucifera; assembly: GCA_006176705.1. NCBI lineage: Eukaryota > Viridiplantae > Streptophyta > Magnoliopsida > Arecales > Arecaceae > Cocos > Cocos nucifera. Next base: position 96,842 of record QRFJ01000813.1, on the reverse strand, counting down.
ACATCTTCGTGAACACATCAATAATATAGATTAATTTTGAAAAGGTCTTATACTTTTGATGGGATTGTTTACTGAGGAGCTTTTAGTTTTTTAAAATTGTGAAATATGTAGGTGTCTCTCCTGGTGAAGGTACAGGCGCTACCATGTCTGATGATGATGATGACCAAGCAGACAGTGACACCAACTTGTTTGATGAAAGTTTGGATGGGCCTGATAGCATGGGGTTTGGTCCTCTTCTTCCTACCGAGAGTGAGCGGTCATTGATGGAGCGTGTCAGGCAAGAGCTGAAGACTGAGTTGAAGCAGGTAAGGAAGCACCATGGAAGTGGTATGTTATGGCTGTAGGCATTATTTATGGGTTACTGAAAGTTCTTCAAATTGTAGGGTTACAAAAATAAGATTGTAGACATTCGAGAAGAGATCCTGCGGAAGCGAAGAGCTGGAAAGCTCCCTGGAGGTACCACTTCTCTGTTAAAGTCTTGGTGGCAGTCTCACTCTAAGTGGCCCTACCCAACAGTGAGTAATGATATATTCATTCAGTTCTCCAAATTTTGAAGCCAATAATAGAATACCTTCCTGTGCCTTTTTTGCTTCTGTCCACATTTTATCATTTGTTGTTTTTGAATTGTTTGCATTGTGTTCTCTCCTGTGTTTTCCTCTTTGTTCTCAAGCTGGTTATGTATTGTTTGTTCAGGAAGATGACAAGGCACAACTGGTGCAGGAGACTGGTCTGCAACTAAAGCAGATTAATAACTGGTTCATCAACCAAAGGAAGAGGAACTGGCACAGCAATCCCTCATCCACCACTGCACTGAAGAGTAAACGCAAAAGGTATTCTAAAGTGGGCTTCTACATTAATTAGAATCCTATAACTGTTAAGAGCTTTCTGCTTATTTTAAATTTGAATAAGAAGTAATGCAGGTGACAACAATGCCGAACGCTTCATGTAAGATGAGGACGGTAGATGTTAACAGCCTCCAAACTGTTGTCGGCAAAGTATATGTAAGCACAACAGATCTCAAAGATGGGCTGCACGAGATTGTCACATATAAACTACTCCATGGTTTCTGAGGAAAGCTAGTGCCATATTGGGAGAAACCGCCGTAGTTCTACAAGCACTCGGTATCCTTGTATACAGCAGCTTTACAGGTATTCGTAGCCATGCCATTGCATGAAATGGCAACGTCAGTAGCGCCTAAAAGGTTAGGAGCATAGCAATTACAATGCCAGAAAAATGTGTGGAACTTATTTCGTCCATTGCCACGCTACATTTGTCTGAATAAGGAGGTGTTCATGTGCAGTATAATTATTTTTCAGTGCTTCTTAATGCAGTGAACCATGGTGAGTTTATTGTGCTTTTTCTTGTCAATGAACTATTGGTTGAAGAAAGTAAGATATGGATGCTATGTTTCTGGATTTTAAATCCACACAGAGTTCTCTTGTTCTACTCGTGCCAATTTTTTTGTTTTATTTATTGGCTGTCTGGGGAACATGTCCTTTAATGCATCAGCTGATAGCGTTGGACTTCGAAGCAAAACATAGGTAGCACCATTTGCTGACACCATAGGTGGATGGAGTTGCATGGTAATGATTAATTGTATATTTTGGTTATCATTTTTCTGAGTTTATGCATGCATTTTTGGCATTTCATCTGACTTGCATATTTTGGTTGCTTTTGTTTTCCTCCAGGATATAACATTTTCTGGTCTTGTTAGAAGACTCTTTAACATTATATTATGCCCTGAAAAAGTCTTAATTTTTCTCATTTGCTTGGTTCCATGAAACTAGTGCACCATCCACATGGTTAAGTTGGATCAATAGAAAATCAAATACAATGTGCCACCGCTCTCATCATGGTTGACAAAGTAGGCCATGGTTGATTAGTAATTGGATGCAATAGGACAAGTATTTCTATCCTCAAATTTTAGAGCAATGGTGATGCGGGTTGGGACCAAGAGGGATTAGGTGCGTGGAAGCAAAGGGCTTTATCCACACGGACTGTAGAGGAATTTCTGGATCTGCGAGTGGAAGACAATCATGGACCCAGCAAAACCCGAACAAGGCCACCTGGATGGAAGTCGAGATTTTCTAGAATTGCTTAAAAAAGTGTAGGAATATTTTTTGTTTTGTAATAACTAAGTAAGAGAAAAAGAAAATAATCAGAAGATTATAACCTAACCACAACGCTTGAAACTAAGTTAGAACTAGGAAGTAAGAAGCAAAGCAGAACCAGAAAGTAATCTAAGCTAGTATAATTAGTTGGATTTCGACCAATAGATTTTTTGGCTCCGATTAGAGTTATCTTAAAAAAAAATATATTTAATACTTTCTACATGAGCGGGGTAGTTTTGTGGACGTCATCACCAATGATCAGCCGTGGTGTAGAAAAAAATTTTCATCTTGAAATCCACCGACATCATGTTGGCTTCATACAGGGCGTTCCAAGCACGTACAAAATGACAACGAACCTTCAGGTCTCACGTAGGTTGCCAAGAAAATAGATTGGTTGGGTGTCGGTGTATCGGTAGCTGTATATATATATATATATTGACAAGAAAAGAATGAGTATAAAAATTTATATCAAAAAAATTATATAAATTATTATATAAATATTTATATAAAAATGTAAATATTAATAATTAAATATAATATTTATATTTATATTTATTTTAAATAGATAAGGATGTATATCAATAAAGTATGTTTATAAATATGAATATAAATTAGATAGTTAAATTTTATGACCATCAAATTATAATTATTATTATATGAAAATAAATCAGATTAATAATACATTACTATGGTCCCTAATTCCATTTAGAAGTTTATAAAAACTATATAAAATTATAAAAAAATTAAATATTGAGAAATAGAAAAGATGGTTATCCATTCATAATTTGTTTTTTATTCGAATAAGAAAATAGAATTGGATGGATGTCTAATTTCACCTCACAGTACGGTAAAGTCGTACTATTGAAGAAAATATTGAGTGAGATATTCACCATGATCAGAAAAAAAAGGGGGGGGGGGCAAAAGGGATATCTATTTTAAGCCTTTACATCAATGGAAATTTATGGAATCCTTTAGAACTTGAATAAGACTTTAAAAATTTGTAAAAAAATGTATCTATAAAAAAAAAATCTCTACCTTAAGGATGGTTGTCATCTATTTAGCATGAATGTGATTCTAACACCATCCAAAAATTCTTAGATTGGTGCAAACTTGAACAGCTTTTGTATCGTTTAGATTATACAGGTAGTAGATTTGTTCCTATCTATACCCTAAGAACCGTAGATTCTAACTATTGGTTCCTAACCTTAGACTGCACTATACAACTTCATTTTTCTAGCTATAATTGTCATTTGATTTTGGTTAATGCAATTCAACTTGCTTTGGGAAGCTTATCCGAGGATGAACAAAATAGAAGGCCAAAATCCCACATGTCCTTTTTCTTTTTTGTTTCTCCGATTAAGTTTTAAATTTGTTGCTGCCTACCTTTTTAACCTTGTTTTGCACAACTGCCTCCATGTATACATGTTAGGCCGTCAACTTCCTACAGTGCAACAAACGGTTTTGCTTTGGTGTATTTGTTTATAAATGCTAACTGCCCTCCACATTAAATCTCGGTCTTTAAAATTACTAAAAGACAAAAGAAATTCAAATATATTAAGTCATAAAAAATATAAAGATAGAAAACGTCAATTATTTTATTGGATGAATCAAGCAGAAAGTTGACTTTTATTGTTAATATTGCTTGCACCATCTTATCATTTCTGAAAACAGTGCAAAATATATATATATATATATATTTTAATGAAATAAATAAAATGATTTATATTTATAATTTATTTAAAATTAATAAGATAATACGAAAGAAAAGAGCAGAAATAAGCTATGCACTTCATAACTCACGAGTCGAGAACAAGAGTTTCCCATCGCATGGCCTAAGGCAAGTCGGTGTTTTCCATTAATCGCACAGAAATTACTCCACCCATCTGGTGATATAAAGAAAACGTAATAATTTACCAAAAAAAAAGAAGAAGAAGAAGACGTAATAATCTCCCCATCAGTCTAAAAATAATCCTCCGGGCCTAATGAAAAAGAAAGAAAACATTATAACGATACCTCCAATATTCTTGCAAATATCTTCTAATTAACCCTTCATATTTTTAAATCACTCTAAATTTACATACCTTCTATCTTAATAAAATAGTATCATATAATTATTATGTAATAGTATAAAATTATATTATCATCAAAATATTTTGCATGTCAGCTATTTATGGGGTGAAGTTGGATTGTTAATCTTAAAAATTCTTAACATATGATGGATAATTAAACATCATCCACTGCATAGATCCCAAGGTACTTAGAAAACCTTCATTCATCCACCCGCATAAGTTGCAAAGTATTCTTACCATTACTGCTGGATTCTGGTTGAGGTCAGAAGATGAGTGACCAAGCTATGGAAGATGAGCTTCTGGGCAAGAATGCTAAAGCGATCTACAAAATAAAGTCGAAATTGAAGATTTTTACTCCGATAAAGATTCTTCAACGCTCAAATCAGAAATCAAAGAACAACAGAAGCAATCAGTGATTTTTTAAGATGGATCACTTACTTGGATCCTTCGAGATTTGACTATTTATAAAGAAAGCAGTTGAATAATCGTGAGAACGTGCAGTTTCGAAGTTATCGGACCATTAGATATGTTGTAAGCGAGATATTTTAGTCTTTATTTACTCTCGTGAGATCAGAGAAATTATATTACTTCTGAGTTTATCCACTTAGAATGGATTTGTTGCACGTGCCAAAAAACTAACTGACTGAGGTAAGTAAAGAAGTTCACATGCTATTGGTCAAACTAGACATAAATAGCTCAAATCCATATATTTCAGCTTGGTATTTGGGTGGTTGAAGATATTCATGATAGTGCAATGATCCAAGGTATTCATAGTACCGTCATGATCAATCCAAGATATTTATATTACCACCATAATACTTGCTATATGGCTTATGGTTAGAAATAATGCATGGCACCTAAGCACTCTAAAGTTCTTTGTTCATTTGCCTGCACATGTCTCAAAACATCATGAATATATGATATATAGTTAAGGGTCACCCACTCAAATCTAAAAGCACTTCGAACATCTTTATTCAATTTTTAGTATATGATTTATAGTTAAGAATCATCCATCATACAAATTTAAAAGCACTCCAAACATCTTCATTCATCTATTTTATATATATTTCAAAGTACTCTTAGTATATGATATATAGTTAAGGATCACCTAATGCACAATTCTTAAAACACTTCAAACTTCTTCATTTAACTACTATAGAAATATATTAATTATTATTATAATATTAATTATATTTATAATATATTATTTTTAATATGAATATTTATTTGGATTAGGAAAATATAGTAAATATAGGTACTAATATTTATAAAATAATTTCATCATATAAATATAAAATAGAATAATATATTTCTATTATAATTTAAATTAATTATTAAATAATAATATAATTAATAATATATTAAAATATTATTTTTTATTATATTGAGGGATATTTTTATCTTTAAATTTTAGTTCAAGATCACTGTCTTGAGATGATATTAGATTTCCGATCTTTAGGATAGATATTCCATCATTGAATTAAATAATAATTTAAAAAATAAAGATGATTTGGGATCATTATCATAGAGAATCATCTTAGTGCAACTAAAAATATAATGATTTCATCAATTCTATCTATATCTTGAAATGATTATGTCATATAAAAAATCGCATTAGTTAAAAAGATCACCCATCGCATGAATCTTAAAAATTTTTAACCTTTTTATTCATCAATGCTTCAAAGGAATTGAATGTATTTTGATTATTTGCAATGGTTGGCTAAAGTCATCCATTGATTAGAGAGTTGGAGGATCATTTTGAATGGTTTGAAAATTTGAAGGATCAATTTGTCTCCAAGAAATATCCAGAATCCAGAGTTAAGCGGTGCCACCATGATTGTCTCAAAAATGACGACGCAGCAAAACCGTTCTCTTTTTCCCATAAATTAAATAGCTTGCCCTTCAGCCGCGGTCCAAACCTGCAAACCTGAGTCCCACGCGACCACATGACTTAATAATCGATTTATAATTTGGGTTCTAAACTTTTTTTTTAAAAAAAAAAAACATATTTTAGACCCTAGAGAGAAAAATGGCGTATGATGCTTGCACATCAAAAGATCCGGTGCTGTCAAGAGGGTCCAATCAACAGGACTTTGCTTCACTTTTTTTGCCTCGGTAAGCATTGGAGATGATAAAATGCGTGGATTTGATGTTAGACTTGCCCCTAAAATTTCGAGGAACCGAGCCATAGCTAATTAAATACTGCAATATTAATTGAAACAAGGATCCAAGGAAGAATAATCAGAAACATGACATGACGGGGGACTCAAATTGAAAGTAAAAAGATTTTAGAATCGTGGACGTGTAAGTATCGGAGTCTGCACTTTGATTTTGGTTGACAGGGGACTCAAAAAAAATTTTTAAAAAAAATTCTTTCCAAAAATTCATGTACCTATGTTGTTATTTTTCTTTATTAGTTAAGCGAGCATCCGCTAACTACCCTTGCGGAAAAAAAAAAAAAAAAGACATTTATATATACTTAAATAAAAGTATAAAATTTTATACTGTTATTTGCTGCTCCACTTTGTGGATTATATATAGCACAGCAAGACCATTGCGAGTGTATATTCTTACTACTTCACGTCATGCAGTGCAGCGGTACTCTGTTTCGCATGTGGTTGAGGCATCATCAACTCCCAAGTCTTATTGAAAACCACAAGCGTATCCATCTAGATCACTCCGTATGGTGTTGTCGTTCTAAGAGAAATTGAAATTGGATAATTTTCTCCGATGCCATGCAAAATAAAATGGCGCAAACTCTGTTAAGCCCCGCCACGAACATTTTTCTCGAGAGAAATTTGGAGTCATGCTTCTAGGACGTTTGGGGATGGCCATTGCAGTACCCCATGTCAGTATCTATCATGTGCTTCCTCTAGACAACCGTGCTAAGTAAACAGGAGACCTGAAATCTAGTGGGAGGTGTGACACAAAGATTGCTCCATTGCATTCCAGATGACCTTTGAACAAAATTATAATTATTTTTAAAGTATAACTAAACTTTAATTATAATAATCAAGAATTTTATCCAAAAAAAAATAACTAGGTGAAATTATTTACATTTTCTATTTTATATAAAATTTTAGATTTATCCCATGCAATTGTCCATCCATATGGATCCTTTTATAAATTTTGACTCTAGTCTATTATATAATCAATTTTTTTAACTTTTTTATTTAAAAAAATGGTTATAATAAATTTATACTAGCACTCTAGATGTGAAATGTCATGTGAGCATGCATACATATTATTTTAATATATATATATATATATATATATATATATATATGATAGATTTAAATATATTAGATCAGATTTAATTAGATCAAAATTAAATAATGAAGATTGTGCATCGATGATTTAAATCATTGGATATGATCTACTACTTCAAAATTGCTTGTGCACTAAAAATTATAAAAATTGAAGGCTCTTAACCTATATATTAAGTGATCAAAAAATATATTTAATTTAATTTTATGTAGACTGTTCAATTTTTGATTATTTGGTGTATAGATTAGAAATCATATAATTTTTTCTGTATAAGTAGTTTGAAGATACTAAATCATATTCAATAATTTAAATTATTGATATATAATTTTTATTATAAAATTTTGATCTGATCATGTATGTATGTATGTATATGTATATATCTATATATATATATATATATATATATATATATATATATATATATATATATATATATAGGATATGATAATCAGCTAATATGATTTTAAATGTAAAGAATATTATGATATCAAATTTAATATATATATATATATATATATATATATATATATATAGATAGATAGATAGATAGATAGATACATACACCCGAAAGATATGACAACCAGTAACATGGTTGTGATGTTGAATTTGATTTTTAAGTGCATGTGTGTGTGTATATACACACATACATACATACATACATACACACACATATATATATATATATTATTAGGGATAAATTTCGTTCCTGCCGAAGTTCAGTTCGATGCTCAGTCTAATGCAATCGATAGCCATGGAAGAGCTTCAGCGGACGGATCTTTGCCAAACTTCTTCAGCATATCGAGCTTCTCAACGGTCGAGCTCCAGTCGGATTCCCACGAGAGCCAAACTTCCTCCGCACCCCTCCAGTCGGATGTCTATGGGAGCCGAACTCCTTTCGAGCTTCTCCTTTGGCCGAACTCTTTCCAAACTTCTCCTTCAGTCGAATTCTTCAAGCGGATTGCTCCCAGATAATTCCACCAAACGTATCCCCTTCAAGAGTCCAAACTCCTCTGGAATCGATATATGCCGAAGTCCACCAACCAACGTCCGCTTTCTTAGAGCTACGGCCATTAAATCTCGACGAACGTTCGTCATCAGTCCGCTGCAGGCGACAGTGATTCGCTACCAGATGGCGATGGCTGTCACCATCAATCTATAGCATGCGACGCTACAGATGGTGCCTTTCTCCATGACTGACCCCGTCAGACGTCAAGCGGCCCGCATCAGGTAGCTGCAACTATCATCATCAAGCTCCGCCTATAAAAAGAGACCCTCCAGATATGCTAAGCTCTAGGCTCTCCTCTTCTTCTCTAAACTCTACTGAACTCATTCCAGAGTACTCTATTCCTGTTGGCCAGAGGAGCTGATTTGATCATCGGAGGGTCCTGTCGGAGCCACCCCTCACCGGCTCTGGACGAAACTTATTGCAGATCACCGGTGGTGACCTCATCCTCCTCCACTCCAACTGGATCCGACGACAATTAGATTATGCGCCAATAGATTTGGTGTTAGAGGAAGGATCGTCTCTGTTCTTGAGGCCCCTTGTTCTTAAAGGAGTGCTCGGCGATGATTTCTCTCTTCCCTCTCCGAAGATCTCTCTTCTTCCTCTTTAGAGTTCTTTTTCGAAGAAAGAATGCCTCCCAGAAGAGCTTCGACTCGACGATCGATGGCCTCCATGCCAGGTCCATCTGCTTCCGCTTCAGTCTCGGTAGCCTAGGCTCCACCTGAAGCTGCGGTAGATGCGGAGCAATTCAACCTACTGGTCCAGCAGGTTCGTGGCCTTGCTGAGATGATGTAGGCTGTACGGCAGCCTCCGATGGCAACTTTGTCAGCAAACCTACCATCAGATGCCAGGAACTAGCCTTAAGGAAGAGCATTTGGCCTAGCATACCAATCACCCTTAGGAAGGAGAAATAAAGAGCAGAAGTTCTACCCCAGAAGATTTCACTGAAGGGCGGAATGAAGTTCGACCGCGCTCACGACCTCTCCAGCGCAAGCGAGGTCGAACTCCCCCTCGAGCTCATCATCAAGGAAGCCCCGACTGAAGGGCACGAAGAAGTCCTCCCCCGGAAGCTAGAACCACCAATAAGGGAGGAACGACAAGGAGATCGACCGCCTCCCAGAATCATCGATGCTATCTCCAGGGGTTTGGTACTTCGGTGGGCTATCATCTCCCAGCGTCAAAGTCGAGAGAAGCTTGCTCCAAATTGAGGAGGCCAGCATGAGATAGAAGAGGTCGTCCGGCCTGGAGCTTATCGTCTGAAGGAACTTGGAGGAACAACGCTACCGACTCTAAATATAAAGAATTCGAGGATGCGCTGCCAGTAACTTTCTTTCAATAAAATTCTTTCGATTCAATAATATTGTTCCTTGATGCAAAAACTATGTGATGATAGGGAAGAAGCAGTTAATAGTGGCCGTGTTAGGAACAGGAGGAGAACCTCATCCTAATATGAGCAGGTCAAAGACCTTCAACCTAGCCTGCAGGAGATAAGATCTTTCCTGAGGGTTCAGGCCGACCTCAGCTGTAGGAGATAAGATCTCTTCCGAGCGCCCGCATTAACCTCGACTAGAGATAAGATATCTTCTGAGCAACCGTGACAACCTCGGCCGCAGGAGATAAGATCTCCCCCGAGCTGGGCAACCTCGACTGTAGAAGATAAGATCTCCCCCCGAGGCAACCTCAGCCGTAGGAGATAAGATTTCCCCCGAGACTGGGCCAATCTCGGTTGTAGGAGATAATATCTCTGAGCACCCATATTAACCTCGATCGTAGAGATAAGATCTTTCCTGAGGGTTGAGCAACCTCGACTGTAGGAGATAAGTTCTCCTTCGAGCGTCCGCACAATCTCGACTGCAGGAGATAAGATCTCCCTTGAGGGTCTAGAACAACCTCGACTGCAGGAATAAGATCTTCCTCGAGGGTCCGGACCGACCTCGATGCAGGAGATAAGATCTTTTCTGAGCGTCCGTATTAACCTCGACTGTATGAGATAAGATCTCCTCCAAGGGTTCGAGCCGACCTTGGCCTGCAGGAGATAAGATCTCCCCGAGCGCCCGCATCAATCTTGGCTGCAAGAGATAAGATCTCCCCCAGGCAACCTTGGCTTGCAGGAGATAAGATCTCCCCCGAGAGACTGGGCCAATCTTCGACTGCAGGAGATAAGATCTCCCCCGAGCGCCACAACAACCTCAAACCGTAGGAGATAAGATCTCCCCTGAGGATCCAGGCCAACCTCGACTGCAGGAGATAAGATCTCCTCCGAGCACTCGCAACAACCCTCGCCTGTAGGAGATAAGATCTTCTCCAAGCATCCACAACAACCTCGGCTGTAGAGATATAAGATCTCCCTCGAGGGCCCATATTAACCTCGGCTGTAGGAGATAAGATCTCTTCCGACTATCCGCATCAAACCTCGGCTGTGACAGATAAAGATCTTCCCCTGAGCGCCCGCAACAACCTCGACCGCAGGAGATAAGATCTCCCCTGAGGATCTGGGCCAACCTCTCGCTGCAGGAGATAAGATCTCCCTCAAGCGTCCGCAACAACCTCGACTGCAGGAGATAAGATCTCTCCCAAGCGACCGAGCCAACCTTGGCTGCAGGAGATAAGATCTCCCCCGAGCGCCCGCAACAATCTCGGCCGCAGGAGATAAGATCTCCCCTGAGGATCCGGACTGACCTCGGCTACAGGAGATAAGATCTCCCCCGAGCGTCCACATCAATCTCAGCTGTAGGAGATAAAATCTCCCCGAGGCAACCTCAGCTGCAGGAGATATGATCTCTTTCGAGCGACTGCCGTCAATCTCGGCTAGAGATAAGATCTCTCCCGAGCGCCCGAGCAACCTCGGCTAGAGATAAGATCTCTTCCGAGCGACCGGGACAACCTCGTTAGAGATAAGATCTCTCCCGAGCGACTGAGCCAACCTCGACCAACCTCGGCCAGAGATAAGATCTTTCCTAATCGCCCGAGTCAACCTCGGCCAGAGATAAAATCTCTCCGAGCGACCATGACAACCTCAGCTAGAGATAAGATATCTTCCGAGTGACCGAGCCAACCTCGGCTGTAGGAGATAAGATCTCCCCCGAGCGACCGGGCGAACCTCGGCTGCAGGAGATAAGATCTCCCCGAGCGTCCGTATCAACCTCGACCGTGGGAAATAAGATCTCCCCTAAGGGTCCGGGCCAACCTTGGATGCCGAAGATAAGATCTCTCTCGAGCACGCCCGCAACAACCTCGGCTGCAGGAGATAAGATCTCCCCCGAGGCAACCTCGGCCGTGGGAGATAAGATCTCCCCTGAGGGTCCGCGTCAACCTCCGCAAGAGATAAGATCTCTCCCGAGCGTCCGAGTCAACCTCAACTATAGATCAAATATCTCCCGAGAGCCCGTATCAACCTCGACTGCAGGAGATAAGATCTCCCCCAAGCGGCTACAGGAGATAAGTTCTCCTCCGAGCATCCGTATCAACCTCGGTTAGAGATCAGATCTCTCCCAAGCACCCATATTAACCTCAGCTATAGGAGATAAGATCTCCCCCGAGTCAACCTCAGTTGTAGGAGAGGAGATCTCCCCCCAGTCAGCCTCGGCTGTTGGAGACAATATCGCCCCCGAGGAGCTCAACCTCTGATCTTGACCACAGGAGACGAGATCTACTTCAACCTCGGCTGGAGATGAGATCTTCCTCGGGCTTCAACTTCAACATCAACTTTAGCTGGAGATGAGATCTCTCCCGAGCTTCAACCTGAATCAGCACGGAGTCCAGAAGAGGACTTCGGTAGTCGCCTTTTTTGCACTCTCTTCCTTCAAGTTTCGAACTCGAAAGTGAGGGGGGACTATTGTTGGGGATAAACCCCGCTCTTTTCGAAGTCTAATTCGATGCTCAGCCTAATGCAACCAGTAGCCACGGAAGAGCTTCAGCGGATGGGTCTTTGTCGAACTTCTTCAACCTGCTGAGCTCCTTAGCGGTCGAGCTCCAGTCGGACTCCCATGAGAGCCGAACTCCCTCCGTGCCCCTCCAGTCGGATGCCTATGGGAGCCAAACTCCTTCCGAGCTTCCCCTTTGGCCGAACTCTTTTCGGACTTCTCCCCCAGTCGAATTTTTCCAGCAGATTGCTCTCGGATAATTCCACCAGACGTATCCCCTTCAGGAGTCCGAACTCCTTTGGAATCGATATATGCCGAAGTCCACCAACCAACGTCCGCTTTCTCAGAGCTACGGCCATTAAATCTCGACGAACGATCGCCATCAGTCCGCTATAGGCTTCAATGACCTGCTACCAGACGGCGATGGCTGTCACCATCAATCTATAGCATGCGGCGCTGCAGACGCGCCTTCCTCCATGATTAACCCCGTCAAACCTCGAGCGATCCGTTATCAGACAGCTGCAGCTGTCACCATCAAGCTCCGCCTATAAAAAGGGATCCTCCAGATACACTAAGCTTTAGGCTCTCCTCTCTTTCTCTAAACTCTGCCGAACTCATTTCAGAGCACTTCATTTTTATTGGTCAGAGAAGCTGACTTGATCGTCGGAGTGTTCTACCGGAGCCACCTCCATCGGCTCTAGACGGGACTTTATTTTGTAGGTCACCGACGACGACCTTATCCTCCTCCACTCCAGCTGGATCCGACGACAATCAGATTCTACACCAATATACACATATATATATATACATACACATACATACATTCATACATACATATATATATATATATATATATATATATATATATATATATATATATACATTCATACATACATTCATACATACATACATACATATATATATATATATATATATATATATATATATATATATATTATATAATCGCAGCTTTTTGACTATAATAGATATCTATCTTATATATTTCAGTATTTTGTTTTTTAAAAAGTAATTTAGCATTATTAATAGTTAAAGTGACAGCTTTGTCTTAAGAAAGAGACCAACTTACGGGAACTCGTCGAAGTTTGACTGGAACGGTCTGCCGGGCACTCAAGCTTCGCATCGTCGGGACCTGCATTTTTTAGTTTTTACATACCAAGACGTTGGCTTTCCCTGATACCGAGCCACACATGATGGAAGTCCGGGAATGAGTACGTAGCACTGTAGAAGCACTGCATGCAGTGAAACAGTGAGCAGATCCCCTCACATCCCCATCAGTTTAATATGACTATTACTGTCACAATAATTCGCATGGTAGAGGCCAGTTGAGTTTAGGTCCGGCTCTCCAGCTCGAGTGCAGGTCTTGTCCCGGAGATACGAGTTATCTCTCAGGAAATCACGGGACTTCCATTTAAGACCCAGCGATGCATGACAGACCAAGCACAAAGGTCCCATCAGTCATAGCCTACATCATATATATATATATATATATATATATATATATATATAACATCAGTTTTCTCCTCCCGCCCCTCCACCAGCAGGATCGATAAATTTGTCCTCCATATTGCCATGGTTCTGTAAGCGGAATCATTTGGTGCAAGTACGAAGATCGCAGAAAGGCAGTGTGATCTATCGGCCATCAAACCGTACCGCACGTCATGACGCTTATGTAGTTCAGTGGCTGGAATTACTGTATTCCTCTCTCCAGTACCTGGAATTACTGTAGAGTTCAGTGGCTGGACCTACCACCTCGGAGCTTCTGCCCTGTTCCAACGCGCTTTGATCCAAAAACTGGGGGAATTTTTTTTTCCTTTTTCCCGCTAACCTTCGCTTGGTTTCAACTGGCTTTTTTGTTCTTTAAATAAAATTATAAAATAATATTATTTGTTTTTTGTGGCAAGATGGAAGCACGCCATGCAGTATCTCCCCGGCGTGGCGTGGCGTGGCGTGGCCTGGGAGGGAGCTAACAACGGTCAATATTTTTTTTTTTAAAAAAAAAAAGTGAACAGTGCACTTTATCACTGGAGTTTGTCACCCAAACCTCCCCCAACCGAATTATAATAATGACTAGGCCAAAAATAGTTGGTACTTACCTAAGTTGGTTCTTATCTAATCTGAAGAAAATCTTTTAATCCACTCAATTTAAATTTTTATAATTATAAAATATTAAAATTTTATAAAAATAAATCTTAACTTGTAAAAAAAATTATCTGCACCATTTATTTTTTTTAGATTAACAAATTTATTCGATCAACCTTTTTTTAAAAAAAAATTATTTTAACCACAGCTAGGGTTGAGCAAAAAATCAAAATCCAAAGAAACTCACTCAATCCAATCCGATAAACATTAATTTTGGTCGATTGAAAAATTTGAATCAAATTGTGATTCATAAAAAATTTGGTTAATTATGATTAGATTCGATTTCAGCATTTTTAATTTATATAAAATCGAATCCAATCGATCGATATAATATTTTTAATATTTAAATATTTAAGAATTAAAAATTAATAATTATGACATATTATATATTGATTTATAGATATTATAAAATTATTATATCCTAATTTCTATATAAATTTAATGATATATTAATTTTTAATACTTAAAATTAATATTAGATCAATATTGAAGTTCAAAACGATATAGTTCATTTGAACCCATTACAAACTATTAATTTCAATTACAAATAGTTTACATGTAATAAACGGTTGGCAGCGGGTTAAATTTTTTTCAAATCGATTGAGTTCGATCGGATCAAATTTTTTTCTCAATTTGATCCAATCTGACCCATGCTCAATCCTAACCACAGTACTTCCACACTCCATAACTTGAAAAGTCCATTTTTAGAACAGAAACATCTCAATTAGATGCTATATGTGCGAAGTTAGGATCTTAAAAAATTTAGTACACAATTCTACTATATAATGTAAGAAATTTTGCTCCTTGATCTTATTCGATGCCATCAATAATGACTAGAGTGGAATATATTGAATATAAAAATAATATTTAAAAAAATTTTAAAACTGAAATAAAGTTAAATGAATCAAAAGTTCTAAAGAGTATGTTATGCCATTACAATATATGGACCCTTATCAAAATTATTATATATTATTACATCTATAGAAACTATTAATTAACTGAAGTAACATATTTTTAATTTGTACATTAAGATGATCGCGATCATGATAGATTTAGAAGAGTGTCATGATGAAAAATAATGGGTAATGACAAAAAATACTGCAGGTATTATCTTCCTATTCATTTTTATTCGATAAAATAGCGTTATCTTGTGAACTTTAAAATCACTTTTGACGGGAAGCTTTTATGGAAATTTTTTTTATAGAATATTAAATAATGTGTTATGGTGGCTAGCTGTTTATTTTTCTCACTGTAATTATATTTAAGGGTGGGCCACAAAAACCATGATAATGGCCATAAAACGATGGTTGTAATACCATCCCTTCAAACACTGAAATGAACTGCAACCTCGACAATGAAGGCACTAGAAAGAGTTTCTTCTAATTTTGGATAGCTACTTACGTCTCTAACTAAGATTTGCAAATAGCGGTACTTACTCCTATTCGGACAAAAAATACATTTTCTTTCATTAACTGGTGAGTATAGTTTTGGATCATTTCAGAACTTAAATGGGCATACAAAACAGGCACAACAAATGCATATATCAGCGCTCTCTAAATGCTTAAATGGCCATTAGACAAGGAATAATACCTTTTGTGCATATGCCTATTTCTGGTTCTCAAATTGGAACTTCTACTTTTTTTTTTTTTTTTTTTTCTCTTTCTTTCTTTCTTTTTCACTTTTGAAAAAATAACTCTTTTAAATTATCAAAAAAAAATCAAAAGCTCTTAAATTTTATATATTCCCAAAAACTAGGATAGTATATATACAAAAATATATATATAAAGATGGACTGAAATTTGATTGATCAAATTCAAATTCATATCCGATCGAGGATTTGACCATTGGATCAATGCACATCTACGTGTCTGAAAAATCATATCCAACTAAAAAAATCGAGCGTCTGTGCCCAAAAAAATTTTAGAAAAAAATTTAAAAAAATTTAAATCCAAAAAAACTAAAAAAAATATTTGAAAAATTCAAAAAAAATATGAATATGAAAAAAATTAAAAGAAAAAAAAATAAGAGGGAGGAGGTGCCTAAAAGGCGCCTGTAGGTACCTACATTCATTATACAGACATCTTTTCTATTTTTTTCTCAAAATTTTTTTAATTAAAAAAATATTTAAAAAAAATGCTTGAAGGAGCCTATATTTTAAATGTAGATGCCTTTAAGACACTTTTTTTAAATTTATTTTAAATTTTTTTAAAAAAATTTTTCAAGCGGCAGTAGGTTTTTTTCTAAACTTTTTTCAGACGCATGCGCACCTATTTTTTTCGGTTCATGCATCTTTTCAAATACGTATTCTAAGATGTATGTGAATTGAACGATCGAAAATATGATCGGATGTAGACTGAACTTCGATCGACCAAAGCTTAGTCTACCTCTATATATTATATATATTAAAGGATAAACTTGGATAAGATCGATCGGATTTTGATTCAAATTGGATCAAATCAAAATTAAACAATAAGAGTTCTATATTGATAATGCAAGCCATTGGATATGATCTACTATCTTAAAATTACTTGCCCACCAAAACTTATATGACTTGAAGATTCTTAACCTATGCATTAAGTAATTAAAAAATATATCTAATTTAATTTTATTTTTTTTAAATAAAAAATTTGATTTTATTTAAAATATCTAATTTTTGATTACTTGATATTTAAACTAAAGATTTCAAAATTATATAATTTTTTTTTGTACAAATAATTTTAAAATAATAGATCATATTCAATGATTTGAATAATTGATATAGGATCCTATTATAGAGTTTTAATCTGATCGAATCTATATGAATGATTCAAGCTGTTGAATATAATTTACTACCTCAAACTACTTGCACACAAAAGAATCATCTAATTTGAAGACCCCTATCCTATGCATCAAGTAATTAAAAATTAGACAGTCTAAATAAAATTAAATTAAATATATTTTTTTGATCATTTGATCCATAAGCTAAGAATCTTCAAATCATATAATTTTTAATATATAAGTAGTTTTAAAATAATAAATCACATCTAATATCTTGAATCATTAATATAGAACCCTCATTATTTACTTTTGACCTAACTAGAATCGATCTTACCAAATCTACCCCTATATATATATATATATATATATATATATATGGGTGAAAATGATTTGGATGCTATTCATCCGAATGTGTCTTCATATTCGAATGAATCCAAATATATAGACAAATTTTAGAATCCGACTAATATCCATATCCATTAAAAAAATTAATATGAATATAGATATGAATAGATAATTATTGGTATAGACAATTATACCACGTAGTATCATCAGAAAGATTATCGATCCAAATAACTACTCAAAATATAATGACAAATACCGACTTTAGGTCAGTAAAATATCAATCTGAAACTCAAAATATTCTTACCATGCCCAAGTATGGCACATTGCTCTAATAATAGATCTACATTAGCAATATACCAATTAGACCGACAAATTACTACTCTCAATGATAAATGGATTGAGTCACTATAAATTAAAATCAATTTTTAGCCAACCGGCAGTTAGCCATACAAAATGAGATCAACAATTTATCATTTTAAAAATTAGTGGCTCACCTTCCTTACCATAATCTTTTTATAGAAAATCAAATTTATACCTACCTTAAGAATACAGTAATCCACTCCATCCAAGCACGAGATTGAATTCATTTCTTCCTTACTGCCAACTCTCTCATCTCAAGATCGACAAAAAGCTAACATCACCAACACAAAAAGCTAACATCACCAATACAGTAAAAAAAAATTCTATCCAACTAACATGCCTAAATCGATTAAATACCGACCTCACCATACCAGCGAGATCGATAAAACATCAATCTCAACATAATCCAAGACTAATTAAGAACCAACTGCTCCCAAATCAAGTCACAATTGTCTTTTAACTACCTACCATCGGAGCAAGAGCCAATGGTCCATGCCATCTGAGCAAGAGCCAATGGTCCACAACTAATATTTAGCTGACCATTCTATTAAAACTAATAAACAACCTAACAAACTTTTTTTAAGACCTAAATAAACCTTTATAAATATAATAAAATAAAATATTCTTCTTCACAAAGTCAACATCCTACTAAAATCTACTCTCAACTTTTTCATTGAAGAAAAATCAAACCACCTTCCACTCAAATTCTCTCTTACTATCTTTTTACTTTCTATTACCAAAAGCTCAATTAACTTATGCATCAAAGAATCTTAATCTAAAAAATATCCCATCAATTTTTAAAACTTTTCTCATAGATCCATAATTCACATATATCCAACTTCAAATCAACTCTCCAATAATCTAAAACCTTACTATAACAACTATCCTATCCATATTCAAATTCACATATAATTTTATATAATTTTATATAATACTCATTAATTTTTTAAAGAATATACATTCATATAAATATATTATCTATTTAATTTATCATCTATTTAATAATATTTTTAATTTTATAATCATAAAATTTAATTATCTAAATAATATCCATCCATTCTTTCAAAATTTGAATAATATTTGCATTCATTTAAAACAAAAATAGATATAAATTTTTATATCTAAATAATAGTTATTCATATATATATATATATATATATATATATATATATATAGAAAGGTACGTGAGAGAGAACAATGAAGCGTTTCGAGAATTGTATATCAAAATATTTAAAAGAATCATATCCGATCTACATAATAGTATCATATTGAAAATTATCTAAAAATATATTAATTACATGTATCTATCAACACAATAAAAGCCTAAATTTTATATAAGCAGCATCAATCAGCGCCGGACATTATACAACGTCCCGACATATCGGCAAATATGAAGAGCATGCGACTAGATTAGCTCCAAGCATATTAGCTCCTAGATCACGCATAACATTTGAAGGCAGAGCTCAGCGTTGATACATCACAAAAATGAGGGAGCTGCACCTATGAACATCGAGCAAGAAACTGGAGTAAAACCGAAGAAAAACATCAGGGAAAAGGAATTAGTGCAAAAGATAAAAGCTGAGATAAAATAATAAGAAACAATCAAACAGATAATAAAATACGTGTCATTAAACAATATTATTATGTGTGCTGAGAATTTCAAATTCCGTGGTGGCCGACCAGAACACGATTGATCGATTACACGCAATATCCTAATTCTCCATGTTTTATTATTCCAGCCTGCTAGTTGACAACAGAAATGGTGCTCGTAGGAAACATCGGTTGCTGTTTAAAACTTAAACATCAGCCGGCCCGTATGGTTAAAAAAAAAAAAAAACTCCACCAAAACAATATAAGCTTGCAAAGGAAAAAAACAGAGAGAGGGAAGAGAGACGGGGAGAGAGAATTATTACAAATCCACTCTTTAGTTCATTTCTTCTTCATATAATTCTTTCCCGCTCTTTTCCTTGCTGATACCCAACCCCATGCAAGAACAAACCAAAAGATCATATACCGCGGGTTCCGCACGTATACATACTGCAAGACAACCCGTGTATCATATACGTATATGGCACTCCAAAGAACCCTGTTACAATTTTCTTTTTTATAAAAAAAAAAAAAATCACCAAAAGACTAACAAAAGAACGAGGCTAGATCTGAGGACGTCAACTCACATGTTCGGATCCATCTCTGCCCTCTCTCACTCGTTCACCAGCGCCACCACCAGCAACTCTCGTAGAGCTAAGTAGCTGAGCGAATGAGGTCACCTTCTCGCACTTTATCCTGTTCTCACCTCCCCTCCTCTTCTCCTCTCTACCACATTTAGTACTGCAGCCAACTTTTGAAGAGGAAGTGGACGAGGAGGAAGAGGAAGAGAGGGGCTTGGGGATGTAGACGGAGGTGGCGAAGTTGGTCTTAGCCTTGGACCCCCTCATCCGCCGGGCGGCGTCGTCGTACGCCCTCGCCGCTTCCTCCGCCGTGTCGAACGTCCCCAGCCAGTGCCTGCACCGCCCTATCCTATCCCGGATCTCCGCCGACCACCTCCCCCACGGTCTCTTCCTCACCCCTCTATAGTTCCTCCCTCCGCTGGTCCCCTCACCGTCCCCGGAAACCGCACGTCCCTTAAACTCACCTTCTTTCGGAGCCATCGGCAGCCTCTCCGGTCCAGCTCGGTCAGCCCGGCTCCCGTAGAGCACGTGGTAGCCCACCACCGCTGCTATCCCGTCGAGCGGCGGAGGTTGGAGATTCTCTTCAACAGCGGCGGCCGAGGGGGTTCCAGCGATTCGGGATGGAGCGGCGGCCGGAAAAACAAGCCCGGCTGGGGCGGGCATCTCGGCCGGCTCTGGTGGTTCTTGCTTGATGTGGACAAAGGGAGGAGAAGTGGTGGTGGTTTCCATGGCTTTGGTAAGGCTGGTCATAGACTGGCGAGAGGGTGCAAGGAGTGGGGAAGGAATGGTATAAAGTTCGAAGATGTGGTCACCTCCGGTGAGGTCAGTTCCCTTTCAGCCGGGCAAGTAGAATGTGAAAAGATGGCGGGTGGGGGGAACCGGAGGCCATGCAAGTGATAGGAGGTCGTACGGATATGTTTCTGGCCTATTCTGTACGATTTGAGCGGTGAATGAGGGCTGGACTGGAGTATAAGGAGGCCATGGAAGCTCAGTTTGCTCCCTCAGGTGTCACCGAAGGTGACTGCAGGACAAGGGAGGGTAACAAGCAAACCGATCCAAGGCTCGATTCGAAGCTACAATTTAGAGTGGGACCCACTCATATGGAGATAAAAATGGGACCCACAAGCACTGCAAACGTTTCTAGAAGAGTGCAAAGGCCTCCTGACCACGGGGTTTTGGTCGCAATGAGGGTTTTCTTTTTCTTCATCATGTTATTAGTTCTTAGAGATCTTCCGTGCTGGTCTGGTTGCTGAAATTTCGTCACGCTGTTGCGATAAACAGGACTAAGCATGAGATTGTATGTATTTGTAGCCCAACTTCGAAGCATCTGATCGTAATGTTGTCCAAATTATCTTATCTCGATGACAGCCAAAGTACTATTCCGATCCGACAGCCATAAACAGTAAATGACCACAAAGATCATCGTCACGATCTTGACGACAGTTACGCCAGCTTGATCATTATTTCACGATTAACTTAGTTGTTAACACGTGTATAATACCGAAACAGTTGCTCTAGAGTTATTTCATATTCTATTAATATCGTTAACGGACACCAACCCTATCCTGTAGGGGAGGAATTAGAGTTAATCCATATCCTTAGAATTCGCCTGAGTTGAATGTTAGTGGATCCTCCGTTGGATAAACTACGGCAAAAAGACTTCATTTTCGAATAAATTTGCGATCATATGAGTTGCCACCAGCATTCCACTTATCAACCACAATGCTTTAGTTCGAAAAGGAATCGACTTCACCCATGCACCTCGATAGCCTACCAATCTCAATATTCACTTCAAATTCTATCAGCAACAAGGATCATCCAACTTGGCCCAGATTCCGGATCAGCAAATTTGAAAGCTTGGGAGTTGCATCAATTTTTGGTGCATGAATATTCTTATTAATCATGGCATTATTGATTCAAAAGTCTTCTCTTCAATTTTGCGATTGTAGGTGGTTTAAAGGGTTAAATTATTTTGGTGGAAATGTAAACTTCCATGCAAGTCTCTCCTTGCTTAAATAGATATTCTTGACTCTAATGCAATCCCTTTTGATATCTATGATAAAGAAGAGAATTTGAATCATGTCTTGGTATTCTGCCGTGTTGCTCGGGCAACTTGGGATCATCATCTCTTTGATATTGGAACTTGTGTTTCAGGCCATTTCATCTTGTCGAATTTGTTGTTGGATTATCTTAGAAATAGTAACTTGATTAGTTACACAAAAGTCCATGATCGCCTATTGTAGTTGGTTGCTTTGGAGGCACAAAAATGGCAAGATGTTCCAGATAGCTTCTCCAAATCTAAAATTTATTACTACTACATCCATTTTTCTTGCTGTTGAATTTTTGGGGACATCAGTCGGTCAATACTTCAATTTTTCAAGGCACTGGGTTACTTGCAACTCTAATAGCTCCTTTCGTACTCCGATGGTCACCCCCTTCTCCTAGGATTTTGATGAAGATCAATGTTGATGACTTCCTTAGAGGCAGTCAAGATTCGGCTAGTTTCCTCGTTAAAGACCACTTTGCTAGTTTTGCCTATGCTGTTACCCGGCATTTTCTGGCTACTTTGACTAAATATTAAAGCTGCCTAGGAAGGTTGTAAGGTTGCATTTTACTATTTTCGATAGAAGATTATTTCTCGAAGATGATTTTAGTATGATTATTGACTGGATTAGTAGGAAGTCTCCTTATAAAATTATCATTCTTCTTCTTCCTGCTGCTCTCCGCCTCTCCGGGGCTTTGAAATTTTATAATGCAAACTATGTTTTTAGGGAAGTTAATTATCTATCCATTCCGACATTCTGAGTTAGTTCTGTTATTATAATTCCATAATTGCATGTTGTTTTCTTGCGAACGGTCGTTCTTCTCCCCGTAATTTAAAAAGTAGAGAGAGAGAGAGAGAGAGTATTCTTTGTGATGCCCACACCAGCTACCAGCCGAGTAGATCGATGATGTGGCACACCATACACCTGCCACGTCGGAAGGGTAACTCGAAGCAGGATGGTAATCATGGCTAGCAGAAAAAGGTTGGCGTTAGACGAGATGGAGAATAATTAACTTATTTTCATATCGCGTTAAAAAGGTGTTATCATTACACAATTGTCCCCCGTAACACCTACGTGGATTGCGCGATCTCACTGTGCGTGTCTGGTCGGGCACTCCTCCGAACTCTGATATTTGTGAAGGCGGCAAGGTGAGATGACGGAGGTGACCGGCTGCCAGCGGTGTATGCCCAGTCTCATCCGGCTCACCGCCTCGACCTCCGGTAGCGGGACTCGAGCTGCGCGTCAGCTTGTCGTCAAAAGCTACGGGACTGTATTTGACCACCGTAGGAGCAAGCGATCCACTACTTGCTCGTTTTCACTGTCAAATCTACAGATACCTGAAAATAGACCCTGGAATCAACCCATACCCATAATAAGGTCCACCTATACGATTGCACGGTGATGATGGAGGCTTGGTCCCACCACTGAGGTAGGCTTTTGGTGTCCTAAGTTATGACTCAATCGCTGGGCACAGGCTGCAAAAGATGAGCGACTGGGACGTGCAGGGGGTGTGGGATCTGATGGATGTTACTGAATAACTCACCATTTTTCTGAGCATATTTATGCGTTATTGGACAGCATGGAAAGCAGAAAGGACTTCCACTTTTCCGAGGAGAATGAAGAAATCGAATGATGCAAGCGGAACAAGATAAAACGTGGTTGAAGGAGCGAGAGCATTGGCCTGACGGGCCATGATATGGTACGTATAAAGAAGATGACTTATGGTTTTAAGGCCGAAAGGATCTTTACCCTTTTACCTTTGGCTAGCATACAACCACGTAGTTTCAAATGTGGAGGAAAAAATTAGATATTAATCATAAAATTTTAAAATTTTTAATTAATTTTTTAAAATTAATTTTATATTAATATGATCCAGCTATCCATTAGAAGCATTGATTATCTTCTCCGATTATCATCCTCCTCAAACTCTCCACCACCGTGCTAACTATCAACACCAGCCTAATCCACGTATTCACAGTTAACACCTCCTCCTAAACCAACATTATCGGCAATGGATCGAACTTCAATTGAATCGGTCCATATCCGTATTGATTCTATAATTAAAAATTTTATATTCATATCCATCACGTATCCATCTCAGATTCGATCAGATCGAATTAAATAGAGATATAAATTATATTAGATCGAATACATATAAATATTATAAAATAATTATAATTTTAAAAAAAATAAAAATTAAGATTATATTGGATCAGATTTGAGATAGGATAAACTATTATTTATATCCGATCTAAATTTATTTTGAATATTATTTTCTAAAATATATATTTATCTTGAGTTCTAATTAGTCAAAATAAAATCTGTCCCATTAGATTTGATCACAATGGATTGAACTAAATTGCCATCCCTATCCTCACTCCTGTCCCTCAACCCCTTTCTATTGGTGCTACCTTACTTTCCAACCATTTTGAAAACCCCACCAAGTGTTAGCATAGATATGATTCTCCCATGTCTTGGAAGATTATGAGAGGAGCTATGGATTTGACTTCAAAATTTTAGGACTGATTTGGATCCTAGAGCTGAGATCGATTTGATCCTAGGATGGAGGTTCAGCCCTTCATGATCATAAGGCCCTGATTTATGAATCTCATGAGGATAGATTTGAATTTATGGGATTGAGTGCATAATCAGACTATAGGTGTATATGGATTTGGATGAGTATATTTGGATTGGATTAGCCTAAAAAATTTTTTATGGATTAAATTTTGATCCATATATGGGTATATATATACATGTATATTATAAACTCTGAGAAAAAAATTAGTCATTTTCTCTCGTATTATTTTCTCTCTTTCTTTTTGATCTTCCATATGCCAAAGTGTTCTAGAAAGTGTACCTCCAAGCAAGAAAATAGAAGGCGTGCTCCATATTTCCTACACGAATACCTTTTTTTCCGGCCACAGCTAGATGTCTAAGAATCCTGTACAATATCAAGTACATCTTCTCATCTCACGACCTTTCTTGCATCTGCGCCTTCGTTATGTGCCTCTACTTCTTTGGCTTTTGTTGCTTCCCTCTCCCGCTTCATCGATGGCACAAGCTCTCCAATACCTTACCACCCCTCCTCTAAATTCTAGCCTCCCTTCGCTTCCTCCTCTAAATCCTAACATCTTGGATCAAAGAAATTAATCTCCTTTTTGTCCCACCACGTTGGTTACAACAATCTCACCTATCAGCCTTAGATTGATGAGCACAAGAAGAGATCGATCATCTAAAAAAAAGGTGAACCATTTTTAAAGATATTAATAAAAAATCCAACAACCATCTCATCAAAAAAAAAAAAAAAGAAGAAAAGGGCATATGAAGAAGTCTTTATCATTTGATTCTTCGTAGATCAATGACAGGTCTCAACTCACGTGGCTCATCAGGATGTTAGAGTTGAAGTTGGAGAAGCCAAAAGAGGATTTGTTGCATTAACTTTCAGGACGGTAAAGGAGGCGAGCTTGGTATTGAAAGATTGGATAGCGAGCTTGTGGAGCTCTAAGTTGGTGAATTCGAAGGCAGCGACTAAATTAAAAAAAAAAAAAAAGTTTACATTTTTTTTATTATTTTTTTATGAATAATAATATTTTAGTCATTTTAGTTACTCCATTAATAATGTTAGAGACTAAATGGAGAGAAATTGTTGATTAGAATAATTTTATCATGTATACCTTAAGTTAGTTAATAAAAAAATATTACATCATCTATGGAAAAAGATTCATTGTTATCCAAATTTGATTAAAAAATTTGAATAAAAAAAGGTTTAATATTTTTGAATAAAAAAAGGTTTAATATTAACTATGGTTAGTTAGTTGATAATTTTTATTATTTTAAATAAAAATTTTATTTTTGTAGATGATATGATAATTTTTTATTGAATAGTTAAAAATATATATGGTAGAATGATTTTAACTAATATTATATTCTGGATGGATGGCTAAGCCACGTTGACACAAGAAAACTAAGTCTTGACATCTAGTTGAGATTTTTTAAACTCCTTAGATCATTGTGTTTTGCGTCCAAGTGTGTCATCGTACTTTTTCCTCTATTTTTCTGGAGGGTTGTATGGATGTGATGAGCTTTAGAAGAACCGACAGCCTCCAAATATTATAACCCATCTAATCATCTACTACATCCAGAGTTCATGTTTGCAGCTAGTGTGTGTGGAACTATAGATAATTAACATTAGATGCATAATAACATAAGGCATGATGTTTTTTAATTGGAGAGAAGAAAATTATATGATAATTTAAAAATATCAGTCAAAACATATGCTCATATAGAGGAATTTAGGTAGCTGTTTTTTTTCTAAAAGCTCCTCTAACAAAATAATTTTTTTTTTTTGTTAAGTCTAGTCTACTCATGTATATTTGCCCTAACAAGTACAGTTTATGAGATTATTTTATAATAAAGCTACAATTTGTAACATCAATACTTGTGTGCAATTCTTGCTTTCTCAACTTGATGAAGTTGAGGAGAGCGTCAATATCTGGCTACGCTTGAATTAATTCTTTGATAGACATGTTGTTGTATTTATTGATATTTGTGTTTCAGTATTTATCATGCAGATTATTGATGGATTAGTCATGATAACTGCTCGATAAAATCAAATCAAGTCGATCGGATATATTTTAATATTTCTTGTGCATCTCATGGTGGTTCTCGTTTCACACCATCACAACGAAATGGACGGGATGGGCTCTTTTGCAATCCTCCAAAAATAAATAAACAAATAAAATATTAAGTAATCCAACAAGTAGATTCAAATTTATAGACAACTAAAAGATGTCTCGGAACGATGTTTAGATTTTACTAAACAACGAACTATATACTTTGTTTTCCTCCTCCTCTTTTTTTTTTCTTCTATTTCTTTATTGGGAGCCATAAACGAAGAAATTTCAAAGATTCATACTTTATGTTTGTTAAAAATTTGGGAGCAGGAAGTCACCACGTTACTGGCACCCGGAGGACACAAAACTTCTCCCGAGAAAGGTGGGCACGCGACACATCCTCGTGCGTCTCAGCGTCTCCATGGCTCTCCTGGAATTTCCGAGGGACCATCTTGGGTCAAGTGTAACCCAAAGTCATTCAACATTACAGCTTTATCTAATCATCTCGTAATTAAGAATGTGCCATGGAAGATACGAAGAGATTATATCCCACACTATATATACTAACCATTTGTTCTTATGAGCTTCATTTATCAAGTGCTCATCTCGATGTATCGCTTCAAAAATGAATGGCAGTGATTACTAGGATGCATGGCTATGGCTACGTAATGCACACACAAGTAACAAGGTCTTCTTTGACCCAATAATTTAATTGTCCAGCGATTTGAATTAAGAGCCTTCTTTTGCTGGTGTTTGACGAATCCAGTTCTTAAAAGACGAAGAATTTTTTTTGTTCTCAAAAATAGTGGGCACCTCTATCCATGCTTGTTCTCTCTTTGGGAGGGATGACGTACACTTTGTTGGCTAGGATCGCAATATAATAGCGCATTCCATGATGAGACCATGGTGGTGTATGTTTACATGGAAAGCAGGTTAGGTGGATCAGGTGCCGCTGATGCATGGCACGAATTTTGATCTGTCTGGAAGCAGTTACTAAGGATAAACAGAGATAACAGCATCATGGAGCGATGTCCGCGGAGCAAAATGCCCCATTTTTTCGATTTTTGTACGGCCTACTCAAATTGTGGGCAATATCCATGAACTGAACGAGTAAATATATTACAAAAAAAAAACTTTGTATGAAAATATATCTCATTCCACCCAACCATTAATTCCCTATAGTTTTAATTTATTATTATTTTTTTCTTTTTACGTTGAAGGATATCAGGAGTAGCGTTGTTCTGTTTCAAAAGGAAACCTCCATTTTGATATCTTTTTTTTTAGGGTAACCAGAGGAGGAGTTGGGTAGCAATATCATGTCACTGAATCGCTGTTAAATTTAACAACAGCCGCCACGAGTCTGTGGACATCACCCAGCCCATTCGAAGGGAAGAAGAAAGAAAGAAAGAAAGATCGCTTCCACCAAAAGCCACTACATTTTCAGAATTAAGTTCAAGTAGGAGAGGCCAATGCTACGCTTGGAAAGCTCTCGACCACCGGAACAATTTATTCGTAACAGTACCCAAATCTCGTTGCCACATGCCGTATACCTGGCCACGAAAGAGATAGAAACCCCAATATAAACTAGTTAATGTTATTTTTAAATTCCGTCAGCCTGATATGATCCGAACTCGTTTTAAATCGACAATCCGTGTCTGGCCATAGGAAGCCTTTAATTGAAACAGTTAAAGGTTACCTACTTTACGATCTTCCACCCAATCATCCACCAACGGTCAACTATTACATCGAATTTACGGTCGGGTTCGCCAACAAAATATTGGCTTTTTTGGTTGTTGGTTCAACATAAATTTTGCCCGACAGTTCCATTAGATGTATGATCTAGCTCAATTCAATTTACCAAAATAAATAATTTTAATCATACCAAAATTACACAATAGATTCAATAGATCGAAAAAGAATTGTGGAAACATTTCTTCGTACCCTAATTAGATATGGGAAAATTTGCTATGAAAATTAGGGACTCATTTGGTTCACGGGAAGTAGAGGAGAATGAC
Source organism: Cocos nucifera (assembly GCA_006176705.1). Classification (NCBI taxonomy): domain Eukaryota; kingdom Viridiplantae; phylum Streptophyta; class Magnoliopsida; order Arecales; family Arecaceae; genus Cocos; species Cocos nucifera. Next base: position 68,066 of record QRFJ01000813.1, on the reverse strand, counting down.
AATTCTTGAAAGATGAAGGAGAGTTTTCTTATTTGTTTAGAGTTTTAAGAGGAGAGAGAATATAAAAAGCTCTTTCATAGAAAGATATTTATCATATTTCATGAAAAATATAAATTCATGAAGAAGATGAATTTTGGAACTTTCCATGGAATGTGAATTGACAGTCTTTTTTTTCCAAAAATATTCTTCTAGTATTATTCTTATAATGTTAATACTATGCTAATATTTATATTAATATATTAATATAATATTAATGTTGTATCAATATAATAAATTACTATGATCCAATGTTATATTATGTTACATTAATATTATATTTATATTAATATAAATATTATATTATAATATTACATTAATATATATATATATATAAATGTTGTATTAGTATAATAAATTACTATAATCCAATGATATATTATGTCATATTAATATTTTATTTATATTAATATAAATATTATATTAATATTTATATAGAATTTGGAAGGAAAAGTTATGATTTTATATTTATTAAGAATATAATAGATATTTTATATATTTTTTCTAAAAAAGTATACGTTCAACCAAACATAAATAACTTGAAAATAAGCAATTTTTTCATGATTATCAGATATAGCAAAACTATATTTTTAGACATCATATTTTACAAAGTAATTTTCTCAAAAATAACTTTGCAGAAAGAAAAATTCTTTCGATGAATCAAACGAATTTTAATTATAGAATTTTTTAAAATCATAGAAAATTTATATTCCATTCAAATTGACAATGGCAACAAGAAGACTGATACTCTTATTCTTGGATAATGTTTATACTTGTATATCAATTTATTTGTTTTCATGATTTTATTACATTTCTAAATTTTAATCTTGTCTTTTATATATATATATTATTTATATAGATTCTTATTTATATCGAATTATAAGGCCGACTAGAGACGGACCAAGTTGCCAACTCCAACCATGCTTAGGACTAGGAAAAGGTCCACGTTCTCTGAAATCCTAGAAATTTCAAGAACAGCCCCAAGTCCACGGTATGACTCTTCAAAGGCGGCCTCACCTCCCTTTCAAAAAAAAAAAAAAAAAAAACTCTTCGCCGGCAAAAATCCGTGTCCAAATCGTCGCCGTCGTAAGCGCGGATAGAGAGCTTCCCGGTCCGTGTTTCCTCCTTATCTTCTCCTCCTCGCGAGGTTTCCTTGAAAGACCAAAACTGTACCTCATATTTTCTCCGATACTTCCTCTATTCTTATAAAAGCCTCGTTCCCCTTTATACGCCCATAACCCATCTTCTCTCTCTCTCTCTCTCTCTCTCATGGCTTCTCTACATGAAGGAATTCCAATGGAAGGGGTCGAAGAAGAAGACGACTACGAGGAGGCTTTCGGAAGGGAAGGTCATTGCCTTAGGTTTTTGTGCTTTAGATGCCCGTTAGGAAAGGCTAAAAGCACCGCATATAGGTCTCTACTGACGGAAGATGGCAACAAAGAGAAGTGGTGGGAAAAGAAAGGAAAGAGAGCCAAGGAACTGCTGTTCGAATCCATGGGAAGGCTAAGGTGGAGGGCTTTGGTGAACAAGCTTAGGTGCAACAACAACGTCAAGAGGAGAAAGCCGGTATTTCGCTACGACTCGACAAGCTATGCCTTGAATTTTGATGAAGGGAACGACTCTGGAGGCGAAGAGCCGATGGTCGATCGATCCAGAGGAAGTTTTGCATGTTGATGATTTTTTTTTTTTTTTTTTGCCCTTCACTTCCTTTCATTTCTTTTTCTTTGATGGGATTGGTGATGATAAAACTAGGGTTCATTTATTTATTCATTTGTTTTACTATTCTTTGAAAGCTAGTAACGACTCTTTGGTTCCCATATATTTTGGCAGGAATGATATAACATTGGCTATCAGATTCTTAGCACCAGGACCAATATTTTGAGCCACCAAAGATTTTAATAAATCAGGCCAACAACCATATCTTAGTTCTCGAGCGCCTTCTTGCCAAAGAAAGAAGCCCAACAAATAATGTTAGTAGCCCAGAGTTCTCTTCAAGCAAACAGAACACAGTATGGTTTCAGCAAGTTACTAGAGCCACATTGTAGATATCTACAACAATACATGCCCTTTTAGCACATAATGACCACCGCTAAATAACATACCAGAAACTTTTAAAAATAATCATATTGGGAACAAGCATCCCCTAATTTCAACCGTCATCAAAAAGCGAGTAACGCCAATCACGAAATGCATCATCGACTTGAGATAGTCTTCCAACATTGCATCATTTTCTACTTTGTTATAATTATTCATCATCATTGATAAAGATCGACTCTGCCATGAAGATGAAAACACTCTTCTCGATGCAAGAAATCAGTCATCAACCACTACAAGGATAAAAATGGCTTCAGAACTTAGACAAGCCATACCATGTAACTGGCCATTCATATCGGATCTGTAAATTTTAAGTTCCAATTCCGTAACAAAAGCTTATGGTTTACAAAGGTCACCCTGATGTCATGACCATTAAAGCAAAAGCACTTCAACCATGAAAGGCCCAGCTCCAATGAAGCAAAATATATGGAATGGGAATTTCACGGGAAACAGCACACCTTGTTGATGATATATTACAAAACCCAGAATAATTATGGTCATTTCAAAAGTGTGGCGATACCGACCTTTTAATTCCTAAACTCAAGACCTGCCTGATTAATTGACAAACCAAAACCAAAACCAAAACCAAGGTCATAAAATACCGGGGTTATTGACAAAAGGTTGCATCTGAAATCATTTTTATCCTTTGTGAGAGAGAGATGCTGGCATAGAACGCAGCCTGCTTGCAATCTCTGTGAAGGTCGGCCTCTCTGATGGTTCAGCCGACCAGCATTGCTCCATCAATTTTCTCCACTCAGGATCACAAGTCTCGGGTACCGGCGGTCGCAGCGTGTTGCTCACAATCCCACCTATTCAGGAATGAAATAAAAATTGATAAATTAGAGTTGCCCAGAGATTCATGGGGGGACAAGCAGTCAGACAACATGCATTGGCTGCCAAAACATCACCTATGATGACTCCATAGTGCAAATCAGCATATGGTTCTTCCCCAGTAAGGAGCTCCCACATAACAATTCCGAATGAGAAGACATCCACCTGTGGTCGTTCATTAGGGTAAAGATGAATGAAACAAACCAAGAAACAGAAAAGCCGCTAAAGCGACTCATCGAGGTTCAGCTAACCTTTTCGGAGACACGACTACTGCTGCCATTAAGAAGTTCTGGAGCCATCCAAGGAAGTGTTCCTCGCACACCACCAGAAATTAGGGTATGACATTTCACCTTCGACAGGCCCAGGTCACCAACCTGCAAAGATGCAGTACTGCAGTGAGCTGATCATGGCACAAGTCATGCTAAAATTCCAAGTCTCCAGATTGGAGTTGTCACCCATCAATATGATCATGCTGCACGAATTCACTAGATATAACATGCAATGTGTGCAAGAACAAACCATTCATGCAAAACTGCATGCAGCCCCATATTCTAAATGAAATAACAGTGACCTTTCCGCTGGGGCGTCAGCATATGCAAAGGTGCATCTCCTATGGAACCAGGAACGGTGTCTCTACAATGAATACGCACATGAAAAGTTTCTGATAGAGGAGCAGAGCAAGATCTTTTACGTGATCCAACATGAAAAAATTATTATTACGTGCTTTTGAGAAAAAGAATTGGAAGGGTTAACCCATACATGAGAATAAATAGTGTAACCATAAGCAGAATTACGAAGCCCTATCCCAACTAGATGGGGAAGATCTCATGAATGCTGCTTTGCTAATCTTTTCCAACAAGGCTTTATCCGCGCTTTCATAGCAGGTATTTTTAAAATCATGCCTCATAACTTCCATTCATGTCATTTGAGGTCTTCCTCTCCTCTTTCATGCCTTTACTGCATGATATCTCAGTCCATCTTCTACTGGAACCTTCCCAAATCTAGTCGGACGTGCCCAAACTATCTCTGTAAATTCTAGATCATCAAGCATTCAATATGCTTAGTGTATTACTCCCTTTATCGTATATCTTGGTTTGCCTCACATCCACGATAGCATTCATCTGCTCCGTATTCAGGAGCGCAAAATCTTAATAAGCATGGCAGAACAGAATGCAACATCCTATGGTCGCTAGGGGCAAATCACAAGCTACAGCTACTTCATAATAGGGAGCGTTGCAAGAGACTAACAACCGTGCACAAGATTTGGGTGGAGTTTGTAAAAGACCTGAAAGAGTCGACGGATGAAGGAAATCGCCCTCAAGGTGATTGTTGTTCACAAACGACTTCATCCATAGGAAAGTCTAAGATCACATTTCATTGATTGTTTTTCAAATATTAAACACACCCATTAAAATCAGATGGTTTATTGAGGTTTCTAGGGCAGGCAACAAGCCAGGCACAAACGAGATCACTGATTAGACAATGTTAAATACAAAATATGAAGGTCCTGCTTGGCCAAAAGTTTAATTTCAAGGACCAATGCCCAACCAGTGCCAACAACATAAAGCGAGGAGAAAAGACGAGGGCAATCATCAGGAGGTGCAGAACAAATGCATGATAAATCAACGCTGCAACAGTTATGGTATTCTAGAAAGAGGGGAGGTAAAAGACAAGAAGAATTGAGAATGCATTAGGTTAGGATTAGTTTGGAGTATATAAACCATATCATAGCATATTTATTAATAAAGTATATATATCATTATACATAAAATAGTCTATTATATTGAGTTTTGGACTAGACCAAGGTTGACCAGAGTGCAGTGCATGTGGCAATCAGTATATCAGCATCAAGACAAAATATAATCCTAAACCATCCCTTTCGAGTTTACTTTGCCCAAATTAACTTATGTCCAGTTTGACAGGCCCCAAGGCAACATGAGCCTATTACCAATTTTAGCTATCATTTAGTAGAACACAACGTGTTAAGGTAGATATGACATTAACAAGCTACCTAGTACAAATACAAAACAATTTGAAATTGATATTACCTTCCACAACCTTTAATAATCCACAGAGCATTCAAAGGAAAATCCAAAATGGAGAAAAAAAATTGTTAGATCAAAATGCAGTGCAAACAGGGCAGGGTTAATCAAAAGCAAACCAGATCCAACCCAAAGATCATGTTGATTGAGATAACCAGTGTTACCCAAGTGTCAAAAAAAAAAAAAAAAAAAAACAGATACTCAATTTTTGGTATAGGCCTTTGTGAGGAGCCATGTGGGCATGTTTAGTTCTACATCGGCTGTACATTGGGTTAATCTTGGATTATTTATATAGGGCCAAAGAACCCAAATAATGCCTTCAGCTAGTATTTTTTTGGTGAGATCTTAGATCATTTCAAATAGTACCAGAGCAAACTCGACCTATGGCCTTTGTATACTTTGGGACATTGCAGCATAGATCTATTTAGGTCAACTACAATCAAATCATGATGTTTGTGATTGAATTTATGATACCATAATTGGATTTGAACAAATTTGGACCCTTAGCCTAGCAAGGACGTTAGGGATTAAACCAAGAAAGTATGTGAGGGCATGTGAGTATATTTCCAATCTCATATAGACTACGCATTGGGTCAACCTTAGGTACTTATATAGAACCAAGGAACCTAAATAATACCTTCCATAGTCGTCTTGGGCGAGATCGTGGGTTGCTACAAATGTAATCACAATGAACTTGGCCTATGGCCCATGTAGACTATCGGACAATGCAATAGTAACACAAGCCCATTTGGGTTGACCACAGGCTAATCATGATCTTCGTGATTGGATTTATGGTACTTATAGTTGTATTTGACTGGATTTAGACCCTTAATCTAGCGAGGATATCAATTCTTCAATGAAGCGAGTAGGTAAGGACTCGTGCAAGCATGTGTTTAGTCCACGTTGACTATGCACTAGGTGAATATTGACTACTTATACAGGCCAAGGAACCTAAATAATCTTCTAGCTAGATTTTTTAGGTGAACTCCTAGACTACAATTTGGAAGTCAATGGACAATTGACCTTTCTAAAAAATGACTATGAGATGCCAAACTAAGGAGGAAGTCAGCTCTTGTTATTTCAAAGCATGGTTAAATATGCAAGTATTAACGTGCAAAATGACATGTTCCATGTCCTTAAGCTAATTTTGGACTCGGTCTTCTACATAAATATCAATTCATTATCAATCTTCCTTGTCAATCTTCAACTTAACGCACACTCTAGGCAATCCTTTACTCTCAAAACCTTTCTATACATTGGAAAGATGAAGAGTGGATGTGGAGACCAAAAGAATCTCAGATTAAATAAAGAGCATCCCAATGCACAAGGCTCCCACTACTACAAGATCTAAGAATGGCCAGATGGAGCCAATTTTACCCCCGTATGAAGGGAGTCTGTTTCTGTGTTTCAAATCCATGACATCTAGGTCACAATGGAGCAATCTTAACATTGCAATAAGGCCTGCCCTCTAAAAGAATCCCATATCCATGCACAAGAGGGGTGGAGGGAGTATGCAGAGCTAATGTGCTACCACAAAGCATCTTGAATGGTGATCAATTCTAATGTTTCAATGTCCTATATAAGTGTCCTTTTCAGACTTCTCCATCCAGGTCTAGCAGTCCGCTCTCTTGGTATCACATCTCAATCAAAATATTTCTCCTTATCATGTCATATTCTTTAGAAAATGAACGCAAAGGTCTTACTTAACATGCCTAAAAATGTCACTTCATTAACCTCTAGAACTGCAAAAAATCCATCAAAGGTCCAAAATTTACGCATTAAGGTAGCCGTCTTCCAGATTAACTCAAAATGACATTTTGCTAAGTCATAAAACTTCCACAATCCTCTATAACTGGACCCATCCCTTGAGAAATCTCGTGCTTGAGTCCATTGCCACACCTCTATTGATTTTTTTATAGCACAAGGTATTCAGTAACTTATATATTCAGCATCAAGGAGGATCTGGTGGTAATCTATCCTTCACATCTTTGCTGCAACCAAAATATTCTTAGGTACAATCTTTAGAAGAAGTATTTGGTATGCACTTAAAAAAAAAATATCCAAAATTTAATTAATCTCTTACTATCTACTTCTTCCAAGTTTCTTCACGTCTACTTGGTCATGGATTGTTTGCATGTTGGTCTCTTACCTGTTTCCTGGGATGGAAGGTCCAGATCTCTCTACCTCAAGTGATTGACCAAAATAGAAGAGTATGATTAGTTTCTACTTCGGCATATATAGGCAAAGGCAATTAATTATCTTCTATATTTTCCATTGTCTATCCTGTTTATTAGGGCCTCCCACAGATGGAATCTCTTCTTTACAGTCAACCTTCATCAAACGGGGACTGATATCCCACCAGGTTCTGTGGCTTGACAATTAGCACCCTGAGGCGTCACCCATCCTGGACTGAGTTTATCTTTCACAAAATGCAAAGAGTACAGCACTTTAGTGAAAAATTAAACTTGCAAAGCACAATAGTCTGTCTTAGTTGTGTAATATCAGCAGTGAAGTAGGCATTTATATTCGTACACATCCATATATAACATCAAAAGTTTGAACGGATACCTCTTTGCATCAAAGGTAAGACTGCAATATGTTCTAATTAATAAGATGTATGCCCCCGAGAAAAGTTGCATCAATAGTTGTCTATGATTGGCTATCTAAATATTATTTACCCAACACTGTTCAGTATTTTTTGAAAAAAAAAACAGTATCTACAACCTCATCATAACTAAAAATGTAAAAGAAAAAGGCATTTCCAGTTTTGCGAGATCAAGACATTACCACCATAGAAAGTAAGAAGTCCTCATGTCCTAGGAAGTTTCTATAAGCAACAATTTCCATACAACATAAATAAATACCTTGCAGATTGGACGTTGAGGATCCCTCAAGTTGACAAGTAAATTGTCACTTTTCAAGTCGAAGTGCACGATGTTTTTACCATGCAAGTATTCCATCCCAAATGCCACATCCATTGCAATTAGAAGACGTTTACGTTGGTCAAGTGTCCTGCTGGCAGTAGTAATAAATCATCTTGGTTTAAACAGAAGATCTATGATAATAAACTATGACACTTGAGGAACAATATCACAGCAAAAAGAGGATGGCAGGTCTTATGATGATAAATGATGACACCTGGAGGACAAGATCACAAGACGAAGAGGCATGAAAGCACCAGACATACTTGTCATTTCTTTGCAAAGCTTGTCGAAGAGAACCATTAACCATGTATTCTGTTACAGTTGCAACAGATCCCCCAGGGCCATCCAGAACAACACCATAAAATGCTAAAACATTTGGATGGTGCAGATCAGCAAGCTTGCGGGCTTCATTCCAAAAATCAGCCCTCTGGAGACACATAAGAAAAAACAGAAGATTAAAAAGACATGAGAAAGAAAGGGGGAAAAAAAATGGTAGCACCAAATCATTCCCAGATCCAGACCATGCGTTCTTCCTCCGAGGGCTTTCCAGCAAAACACCTGTCATTAATTCTTTTAATTGCAACATCTGATCCCCTCCATTTTCCATGATACACTGTGCCAAAAGTTCCAGAACCAAGTTCTCTCATCTCTTCAAGATCACTATTTTTTATTATCTGCAAAGCAAGCAAAAAACAACCAAGAATAAATTCCTCTAATTTAAACATATAAGTCTGATGCACAAAATATTATAACAAACTAGTTAACAACCTGCAGGTGCCCGATGTCCTCTGTAATCTGAATAACAGGATTTATTTTATCCATCTTTATGACCTTGATGTCCTGATTCAAGATAGATTTCAGAGCCTAGGTTAACTTATGAAGATTAAAAGGACAAGGAGAGTAACTTGACCACCTCAAGTTTTTTATCAACAACTGCTCCCTGTGATCCAACATCATCCTCAACAGTCTCTCCTTTGTCAAATTCAGGCATTGATTCCTTCATTTCACGAGCAAGGAAACCAGAAACAGGAGGTAAAGATGACTGGAGAACGGATGCTGCTACACCCTCAGCAACAGCTTGGAGCTGTTGCTTTATGTGCTCCTCTCCTGAGCCTTTTGCAACAAAACAACAGAGTAAACTTGCAATGAGTATTTATAGGTTAACATGAGACTAAACATCAACAAATCAGACAAATATATGTAAGTCCCAGTAATAAAAAGAAAATTGTATCTTTTTTCTTTGCTTTTTTATTTTCTTTTTTTTATTAGGGTTGATGTTTGTTGGGGGGGAGGGGGCTGTTGTAAATTCTAACCTTTTGTGGGGCGAACTGGTTCTTGGCATAAGTCCTTGTTCGGCAAAGCTGGTGGGTGGTGAAGATTACTTTCGTCTGGTAATGCTACAACATTTGACTCATTGCTCTTTCCCATATGGTTTTCAAAGGATGGATCCTTTGGGACAAGAGACTCCCTACTGGCTACCTTGCTGGGTCTTGGAGGCAGTGCACCCCCTACTACCTTCCAAGGATCCTGGTTGCTGAAAAGTGAATCTGATGAAGATGGTTCTTTAAAAGCTTCCACATGTTCAGTGTGGCTAGTTGCATTCAATGATGGAAATGGTATACTACCAATTGGAGGAGGAGCAAAGCAATTGGGCATATCCTTGGAGCGCGGCTGAATGGCCTCATCCTTCCTATCAGCAACAGAGATAATGTTATTATCACCATAAGCAGGGGTGATACCAGAAGAATATACAGGCATCCCACGGAATTGTCCATTAGATATTGGATGCTCGATCCCTGCTCCAAGATTGTGAGGGAAGGGCCCGTGGTTTCCTGTGATGTTTGGCGCTTGGCTAGTGCCAACAGGTTGATGATTGTCCAAGTAAGTCAAATCCAAAGTGGCAAATGGCAGTTGCTCAATTGGTTTAACACAATTCCCCTTGGAAACAAATCCAGGATTCACAAAGTCATTACCAAGAAATAAAGCATTCCCTCCGGGTTGAGGTCTGACTTTACAACCATTCTCTACGGTCAGTGGTGGGCCATCAATTTTTGCATCACTAGAGTCTACAAAGGCTTTTCCCTGATCATTAGTTTCTGAATTCTTGGATGGACTTAAATAAAGGGCCTCCATTCTCCCATCAATAGGTCTAACATAGTCATGTGAGTGTCCAACCACATAGTCCTGCATCACAGATTCTGCTGCCCGAACATTTACATTTTTAACAGCACTAGCATCAATACCAGGACTGGTGATGACTTCCCGCTTGACTGGATACTGAGGTGGTTGCAAAGTCTGCCATGACTGTTGCTGCTGCTGCCACCACTGAAAACGGTCCTCGATACGAGATTGGGAAGGAGTGCCCAAATACATTCCACTGGATGCTTGTGTGTCACCTGATAAGCCAATTGCACCAGTATTACACAAAATTCGCATGGGATCAAGATTATCTGCCTTCTGAACACCCGACTTCTCACTAGCATATTGTGCCTTAGGAATCTGAGGGAACCCATAACCCCCTAATTGAGCTGTGGCAGCCGAGCTCTCTGTTTTGGGTTCCACCAGATTGTCACCTGAACCTCCAGTAGGTGAATGCAGAGCCCGTTGCCTCATTGCATCCTCCGATGGTTGACTGTGAAACATAGGGCCACTCTCAGGAGTGCTTCCTTGGGACCCATTCCCACGGTCTTGTATTACCGTATCAGAATGGACGTGGGGCAGAGATTTCTGGCACATATAGCAATCTTCTGATCTCAATGCCGGAAACTGCAGTGGAGGGGACACCGCCTGCCCATACATCTCAGTATTCTGTGCCAGCAGGTATGAAGAGGGCAAAGGTGGGAGCTTTGACAGAGGCTGGAAAGCCTTATAATTCTGATCACACGGAACCTGCACGGCTCGTCCTCCATATGGGTTCTCCAAGCTAGGCTCCACCATTGCTTGGATTGGCTTCAAGCTACCAACTTGAGAAGCCGGAGGGGTTGTGGTGATGGGCACACCAGGCGTATAAGGATGCATCGGGAAAGGAGCTAAATTTATCGATTGCTGCACTCCCATCATTCCCAATTGCTGAGGATTTATGTATTGGACTTGGTGAGGTTCCAAGTAAGCTGCCTGCGGCACATAAGGTTCCAAAGGAGACTGCTCCGGCCGAACCAAGGTTGGATTTTGAGCAGGAACGCCCAGTCCCAGAGCTGAGACATTGACCCCCGGAAGCCCCGGGGAATCTGGAAACACGGCCGGATGGGTTTCGCCCACATACACTGACCTCGAAGCATCATTAGATGCACGAACAATAGGGGAAAGAAGTGAGGGCGACGTACCTTCATTGGCGCTCTCCCCAGCCTCGCCCCCGATGGTGCCGTCGGAATTCTGGGTGGAGGAAGCAGCACTCGCGACACTCCCCTTTCTCCACATCCCGCTTCCGCCGCCGCTGCCACCGCCATCGGCAGTGACCCCATTGACTGCCTCGACGTACCCCTGTCCAGCGTCATCAGCGGCGAGGCTTGCAGAGAGGTCCGCAGACTCGGATGGGGAGAAGAGGAAGACACGGAGCTTCGCGGAGCCGTGTGGCGAGATGGAGGCGAGCTTGTCATACTCCTCCATCATATTAACAAGGTCCTCAGGGCAGGAGACGGAGATAAGGGCATCAAGATCCTCACCGGGAAGCTGGTACTTGACGACAGCGGGACCGCCGAAGACCTCGGACATCTTGCTCGTGAGTTCGGCGAAAGATACATCCTTTCGGACGGAGATGATGCGGGTGTGACCGCCGACGTAGCGGAAGGAGCCGTCGCTGGGCCGGAGGAGGATCTTGCCGCCGAAGCTGCATAAAAACTTGACCTTTTTGTTGGAGTAGGAGTTACCATCAGGGGAACCGGCGGGGACGGTGGAGGAGGAAGGAGGGAGGAAATAGGGGAGGGACGGCGGCGGCGGAGGATGGGGGATTGGGGGCGGAGATGGGGGCCCAGGTAGGTGGAGGGTTGGGGAAGGGGTCGGAGGGGGGGGAGAAGAGGAGGCGGGAGGGGGACTGGGGGTATTGGCCGCGCGATTGAGGGCAGGGAGCGGAGATCTTTGGCGATGGAGTTCTGGTCGACGTCCATGGTGGAAGGGAGGAGAGAGCTAGGGTTCTTGGGGTTGGGGAAACAAACTAGAAACGTTGAGGAGGAGGGCGAGGCGGAGACGAAGGCGTTTTGGGCAATTTTTTTTTAAAAAAAAGGTTTTTTTTTTTCTTATTTTACTTTTTTTAATCTTAAGGAGGAAGGAAAAGGGGCAAACTTTGGTTGTTTTCAGGCGAAGGAAGAATTGGATAGGGAAGATGGGAAGGACGGTGGGATGGATTCTAATTTCTCGTTTTCTTTGTATTCATTCCTACTCTTCATCTTGGTCATCTAGAAAGACAGAAGGAAACGAAGGCATCAGTTTGGAACTCGAGGGAACTTCCATCAGTACCAGTGAACGTAGTAGAGGAAGGTGGTCTATTTATTTTGATCCGGTCATGGTACTATTCATGTTGATGACCGAACCCTTTTTTTGTGACTTTAACGTGGGACCCACGTTGGAATGGTAGATGTGAGGGGTGAGGGTTTGCCGACCCGCCGAGGTACCATGAAATGAAATAAACATAAAGAATCGAAGAACTTTTTTAATAAAAAATTTAAAAATTTATCATGTATTTGATCGTACCATCGAAAAGAGAATGGATGAAATGGAGGTATTATCTATAAAAAATATTAAAAAAATGGATAAAAAAATAAATTTATATATCAATAAAATTATACTTTCTTAATTTTGTGATAAAACTTAACTTTTTTTTCCTTTTATTTTGTTTATATTTATTTTTTTATTTATATATTATTTATCCTATTATGTTAAATTTTATTAATAATTATTTTAATTTTAATACATAACTTTTATACCTATAGATAAATAATTAGAATTATCTTCTATTTAACTATTTTAATTTATATTCACTAATTTTTGATTAAATATTTGTATAAAATTAACTAATTATTTTAATTTAAATTATAAATTAATCATTTATTTATATATAAATTTATAAATTAAATAAATTTATTTTTATATAAATAATTTATAAAATTATTTATTAAATTAAATTAAATTAAAATTAATTATTTATATAAATTTTATATAATTATAAATTTATATATTATCATTTTTTTAGTATAAATAAGTATTATAAATTAATAATAATAATATTTTTTTATCAAATGATAGTTTAATAAAAATATTACATAAATATTATCTATTTTTTTTATTTTTTATATATTAAATTAAAAAAAATTATTTTCATCAATTCTATCATGTTTTATCAAATATATGAAAAAATTGATGAATATTTTATTTATTTATTTATTTATTTATTTTTTAATCTATTTTTTATATCAAATAAAGAGTTGATGAATATTAAAAAAATTAGAAGATGTTGTGGTTATATCTTTGCACGCTAAGATTAATTGCTTTTACAGTACTATTATATTGTACTTGGCATAACTTTCAAAATGTGATTTCTATCTTGTGATTTATACTAACGGAGGGAACAAAGAGATTGGATGGCTTCAAAAGACGTTATCCAATGATTGGCCTCATAAAAAAAAATCAATCATTTTTTTGGTACAAAGGATGCGGTCTGAATCCGGAACGAGAGACTTGTTAGGTTTGGGAAATTAAGATATGATGCTGCTGAGTATCATAACTATTGGGATGAATTTCATTTTTGTCCAAATCTAACACGATGCTTAGCTTAATATAATTAATAATCATAAAAAAGTTTTAATCAAATTTTTTTTTTTAATTATCAAATTTTAATCGAACTTCTTCAGCGATCGAATCTCTTCCAAACTTCTTCAACGGCTGAACCTCTTTTGAACTTCTACAGTGGCCAAATTTCATTCGAACTTTTTCATCAATTAGACTCTTTCTAGACTTCTCCATCAGTCGAACTCTTTTCGAACTTTTTCTTCAATCAAATTCTTTCGAAAGCCAAATTTTTTCTGGACTTCTCCTTCAGTCGAATTTTCCTTCCGAAGCTCTTCTTTAGTCAGATTCCTCCAGGAGCCGAACTCCTTCGAAACTTCTTTTTCAGTCGAATTCCTCCAGAAGCTGAACTCCTTCCGAACTTTTCCTTCAGTCGGATATCTCCAGGAGCCGAACTCCTTCCAAACTTCTCCTTCAATCAGACTTCTTCTTCAGTCGATTTTCTTCAAGAGCCAAACTTCTTCCGAACTTCTCCTTCAGTCGAATTCTTCTAGGAGCCAAACTTCTTTCGGACTTCTCCTTCAGTCAGATACCTCCAAGAGCTGAACTTCTTCCAGACTTCTCCTTCAATCGGATTTCTCTAGTGGATTACTTTCAAATTTCAGCTAGCATTCCTTCCGGATGATCTCCTATAGCCGTATTTTCTTTAAGAGTCTGAACTCCTCTGAAATTGATATATGTCAAAGTTTTTCACCAACCAACGCCTGCTTCCTTCGATCTTTGGCTATTAAATCTCAACGAATGGGTATATCACGACAAGCGACATCTCTCTCTCCATAGCAAGCTCCACGCGGCCTCGAGCGATCCACTATCAGACATTATGGCTATCACTATCAGTCTGACGATACCTCTCTCCATAATAAAATTCTACGCGATCCCGAGTGGCTCACTATCGGATGGGTATGGCTGTCACTATCAATCTACTACAGGCTCCATCTATAAAAATGGACCCTCTAGATACGTTTTCTCTAAGCTCTCTTCTCCTTTTCGAAACTCTGCTGAATTATTTTTTGAGCACTCCATTTCTGTTGGCTAGAAGAGCTGACTTGATCGGTGGAGGATCCTACCGGAGCCATCACCATTGACTCCAGATGGAACTTTATTTTGTAGGTCATCGACGGTGACCTCTTCCTCAGCTTCAGCTCAATTCGACGTCAACTAGATTCTGCACCAACATGATTGGCGCTAGAGGAAAGGCTCTATTTTTGAGATACTCTTATTCTTAAAGAAGTACTCAATCGACCCTATGGATCTTTTTCTTCAAAGTTCACCCCCATCCTCTCTCTCAATCCCAAAAAATACCTTCGAAGAATGCGACTATCCAGAGATCTACGGCTTCTGCCGTCAGATCCATCCATTCCTATCCCATTACCAGCGCTTCAACCTCCTCCTCCACCGACAGCCATGGTAGATCCATAGTAGTTTAACCTGTTGATGCAATGGATTTAGGGCCTCGTCGAAATGATGCAGGCCATGCGGCAACCCCCGATGGCGATTTCGTCAGAAAACCTGCCATCGAGATATCAGGAACCAGTCTCAAGGAGGAGCACTTGGGCTAGCATACTCGTCGTCCTTGGAAAGAGAAAATAGAGAGTAGAGGATCTTTGTTCAGATCATGATTTTTCTCTAGAAGAGATCTTCCCTATCTATAGTCGAAAATCTTTCAAAATCTGTAATTAAAATGACGTCCTCGATCGAAAAATACGTGAGATGGACCAACGGATTGAGAAACTCCATCATGTCACCTCGGTTCACCATGATGACGTTCGCACTGATCTCCCTTTCTCTTCCTGAATTATGTAAGAGTCCATTCCGTCGAACTTTAAGCTTTCCTTATTTGAAAGCTACGATGAAATCTCTGATCCGATTGATCACCTGAAGGCCTTTCAGACGATGATGCTGCTCCATGGCACACCAGATGCCATCTTATGCCAAGCTTTTTCATTTACCTTAAAGAAAGCAGCAAGAAACTGGTACTCGGTGTTGAAGTTGGATACGATCTTCTCCTTTGATCAGATAAGTCATCAGTTTGTGGCTTACTTCGTTAGCAGCTGACGTTCCTACCAAGGTTCGAATTCCATGATGAATATCAAGCAAAAGGAGAAGGAATCTATCCAGGCTTATGTCACTCAGTTTAATGCTGCTGCATTAGAGGTTCGAAACCTGGACCAGTCTGTTGCAATGGCCGCGCTCAAGAATGACCTTCAGAAGAATGATTTGCTATTCTCCTTGGAGAAGAAGTATCCCAGGAACTTTATCGATTTGTTAGCTCGAGCTGAAGGATATACCTGAGTGGAAGAACCCTACAAGTTAAAGGACGAGGAAGCCGCGGGAGAGCAGTGGATGAGCGAGTCTAATAAATTCACAGTTGATGGAGAATCGAATGAAGTTCGGTCACACTCACGGACTCTCCCTGAGCACAAACGAGCCCGAACTCCTAGAGCTTATCGTCAAAGAAGCTCCGATAGAAGGATACGATGAAGTTCTTCCTTTAGAAGATTTCATAACTACATCCCCTCAATGCTCCACAGACGTCGGTCTGAAGCAAGAAAAGATCGATCGAGGGCACTACCGCAGTCAGAACCACCAAGAAAGGAACAATAAGAAGATCGACCGTCTCTCAGCATCATCAATACTATCTCTGAGGGACTTAGTACTTTGGCGAGCCACCATCTCTCAGCCTTAGAGCCAGGGGAAGTTTGTCCTGAATTGGGAAGGTCCGTATAAAATAGAGGAGATCGTCTAGCCCAAAACTTATCGCCTGAAGGAGCTCGGAGGAACAACGCTCCCATGACCTTGGAATTCAAAAAATCTGAGGATGTACTACTAGTAATTTTTCTTCAATAAAACTCCTCCATTTTAATATTATGGTTTCTTGGTACAAAAACTATGTGATGACAGAAAAGAAGCAATCAATAGTGGCTATGTTAGGAATAGAAGGAGAACATCATCCTAACATGAGCAAGTTGAAGGCCTCATTCATTTTAGACGAGATGAGGGAAGAGACCTTGACAACGGCCCTTATATGCCCCTATAGCCTATTAGAAATAAAAGGAGAATCTCATCCTAACGTGAGCAAAGTCGAAGGCCTCGTTCATTTTAAACGAGATGAGGGAAGAGATCTTGACAACAATCTTTATGCGCTCCTATAGTCCGTTAGGAATAGGAGGAGAACCTCATCCTAACATGAGCAAAGTCGAAAGTCTCGTTCATTTTCGACGAGATGAGGAAAGAGGCTCTGACAATAGCCCTTATATGCCCCTACAATCTATTAGAAATAGAAGAAGAATCTCGTCCTAACGTGAGCAAAGTCAAAGGCCTCATTCATTTTAGACGAGATGAGGGAAGAGGTCGTCGATGAGATGAGGGGAGAGGCCCTGATGATGGCCCTTATGTGCTCCTATAGTCTGTTAGGAACAAGAGAAGAACCTCATCCTAACGTAAGCAAAGTCGAAGATCTCGTTCATTTTAGACAAGGTGAGAGGAGAAGCTCTGACAACGATCCTAATATGCTCCTACAGTCTGTTAGGAAGAGGAGGAGAATCTCATCCTAACATGAGCGAAAGTCGGAACCTCGTAGACCAAAGATGTGGAGAAGAAAGAAATTCGGTAGAGAATTTTTATACGTATTTTTTTATGATAACCTGACTACGTCAAATGCGAAAGATAGAACCTTATCCTGATTTATATTGGAGGTCCAAATTCGACGTCCACAACAAGTCCGATGTCCGCAACGAGCTCAGCGTCCGTAACAAGCAACAAGCGTAGGAATCCGGGACAGGAGATAAGATCTTCTTCAATCTCGACTGAAGATAAGATCTTCTTCGAGCTTC
This sequence comes from Cocos nucifera, assembly GCA_006176705.1. Lineage (NCBI taxonomy): Eukaryota > Viridiplantae > Streptophyta > Magnoliopsida > Arecales > Arecaceae > Cocos > Cocos nucifera. Next base: position 50,528 of record QRFJ01000813.1, on the reverse strand, counting down.
AACATCAATCTCAATAGGAGATAAGATCTATTTCAATCTCGACTGGAGATAAGATCTCCCCCGAGTTTCAATCCTTCAATAGAAGATAAGATCTCCTTCAACCTCGACTAGAGATAAGATCTTTGCTGGACTTCAACGTCAACGTCAATAGGAGATAAATCTCCTTCAACCTCGGCTGGAGATAAGATCTCCTCCGAGCTTCAACATCTACCTCAACAGGAGATAAGATCTTCTTCAACCTCGACTAAAGATAAGATCTTCTCCGAGCTCTAACCCTTCAATAGGAGATAAGATCTCCTTCAACCTTGAGTGAAGATAAGATCTCTTTCGAGCTTCAACGTCAACCTTAACAGGAGATAAAATCTTCTTCAATCTCGATAGTAGATAAAATCTCTTCCGAGCTTTAACTTTAATGGGTGCAGAGTCCGAAAAAGGACTTGACAGTCATCTTTTTATACTCCCTTCCTTCAAATTTCAAACTCAAAAATGGGAAGACTATTGTTGGAGATAAATCCCGCTCCCATCGAAGTCCATTCTGATGCTTAGCCTAATTGATGCGAGACAACCTAAAAAAAAATGAGAAAAGACCAAGCTTCCTTTCGTTCGTCAATAATAAATCACGTCCGGCCGTAGCACATTATTTCTAGGACAGACAGTATAGTTGCATATACTCTGCTCAAGAAGCATGACTGATTGACATGGGACCAAAGTACGATCAATCTAAATAATGCTGATGAATATCATTTTAGAGATCAGTAAATAACTAGTAATAATAAAGTAAATAGATAAATAATAAAAATTAAACATGCTCATGAATAATTATAAAAAAAAAATATAAATGAAATGAAGGATAGCAAGAAATTAAGTCCGCAAAAAAATTCAAAAAAGATAAGAAGAATTCGGATCGTGGTAGTTAAGAAACTACCCTAATTATGGCTCTTAATTTTTTAACCAAGCAAATCTATCGATAAAGAACTAGATTTTTACCAACATCAGATCTAAAAAAAATAAGTAAAAATCAAAGATCAGTTGAGAAGGAACGAAGGTCCCTATCAATGTTTGATCTGTAGAATAATAGATCGCTCTTTCTCTCTTTGCATGATAGATGAAAATCTTGGAGGAGACGGATCTTTTTTTAGTAGAATAGGCTTATATAGGTAGATGGTGAAGATGAATTGGGATCGTAGGAATACTGAATCTTAAAAAAATGAAGGCTAAAGAAATAGAAAAAGATAGGCCTTACATCCTTCCCTCATGGGGCAATTTTGGGCCTCACATCCTCTTCCTCTCAGAGCGACCAACACAAATATTTATGAGAATTATAAAGTAATTCATTCATTTATTGTTTCATTCATAAAAGATACATGAGTTTATATAGGATCCTAGGAGTCCTATTTCTTTAAGAATCATATTCTCTTTACAAAAAAAAAATCAACCATTCCAACAAAAATATAAAATATTATGTATGGTTTCCAAATACAATAATATATTATATCTATTTTTTATGGAATCATAGGGAAGAAATCAGTCTTTTAACAAAATAAGTAAGAAATTAAGAACTCTTAAAGAATCCTAAAAAAGAAAAGAAACTCCATATGGGCACTTGATGCCTGGCATAACTTGGCATGAGGATCCTTGGGCATGGCACATGCTGGCGTATGTATTTTCTTCCTAGACGTGTGGAGGATGATAGCTCTAAAGATGATGTGGACCAAGCTTGCTTCTTTATGATGGTCTTTTTCCAAATAAGGCTCAATCCAAAATAAACCTAAGTATGGTCCTATGGATTCAAAACTAAATGCATCAAAAGAACTAATTGATTAAATCAAAAGGACTAGAATAAAATAACTGAAGTAGAGTTATGCTGATATGGCTTCTTCAATCTAAATTGAATCTAAATTATATTACCGACTTTTGGTGGCTTTGATGTCCGCACCAATTCTCTTAGGGTGGGGAGAACTCGACCCTGTCGACTGAGGATCGATTCTGCTCTGGTGATGCTCAAGCAAATCAGAATCAATATGCTGCAGCTCTTCTCGAGTGATTCAGGTATCCTCGAACTTCGATCGACCTCGCCATCTAACTAAGTATCGCTGATAGCCTCGACTCCGGGTGGAGATGATCTGCTCATCCAAAATTCTCTCAATCTGATCATGCTTTGATATTTTGGCTGATAGACATTCAGGAATAGGCTCTCTCTCAAAGGTTGGTTTAGGCTCAAATGGCTTACTAGGTATCCAAGTTGGCTCTTTATAGGTGATGAGATATGCAACGTTAAAAGTAGAGCTAATCCCAAAATCAGAAGGTAAGTCCATAATATACGTATTTGGTCTGATCTTCTTTAAAATCTTAAATGAACCTACTCCTCGAGCATATAACTTTTTGACAGTTCCTGGTGGGAATCGTTCAGACCTCATTCAAACCATCACATAGTCTCCTTCCATAAACTCTTGGATACGTCAATGAGAATCTGCATTCTGTTTATAAACTTTATTACCAATACTAATTTTTTTACTGATCTCTTTATGTAAACTCTTGACATGTTGTGCAAATGACTTTACAAATTTGAAAATTCTAGCATGCAAGGGTAATGGGATAAGGTCTATTAGTTTTTTAGATTGATATCCATTAACTACTTTCTTGGAATGATCTATTTCAGGATCCTCACGAACTTCTCTCGCAGCAATCATCCAAATCGGTGATCCTTTACTCATAATCATCTCTGATTCCTTAGCACTTATCAGATGGAGGCTTTTCTTTTTAATATTTTTTTTTGATCCATCGCTTATCTTTCTATTGGTAGCTTTAGGTGGGAAAGGATTGATCATAATCTTCTTATCTTTATGAGTGAAACTATAGGAGTGGTTCGGCCATAAATCATAACATCATTATCAAACAGCCAAGGCCGACCTAATATGATACTTCTGACTTTCATGGGTAAGACATCACACCAAATATGATCCTGATAAGAATGGAGCTGGATGAAAACATGGCATCTAAGTTTGATAAAAATAGAGGAGGAATTTATCTAAGACACACGGTATGGACTGGGATGATCTACAGGAGCTAATCCTAAGTGCTTAATTGTATCGGTGGAGATGGTGTTGATACAGCTACCGCTATTAATGATCATCTTATAAATTTTATCACTAAATTTTATGAACGTATAGAAAATAGAGGTTCTATGCCAGTCTTCACTCTCCTTAGTCTGTGCTAGAACATACCTAATGACTCCAAGCCTAAGGTCTGACTCCGGTGCAACAAAACTTAGGATTTTCTCAGTACTCTCAAACTGCTCGGCTAAGTCTAGATCAGCTTCATAAACTTTCTCCTTAATATTTTCTAGAGTTTTCTCTTCTAATTCTTCCATAAATAACGATCAGTTGGGACATTATGCAGTAATATGACCGTAACCATGGCACTTAAAGCAGTGGGATCGAGAACTACTTTTCTTAGATAACTCTTCTGTAACTCTTTTTTCTTTATCTTCTTTTCTCATAATAGGATTTATAGGTGGAGGTCCATTACTAGAAGTCTGAATAGTATTGGATCTCGATCCAAAAGGGATTACTCGGCTAGGTTCAAGATGACGGATGGTCGAATACCTAAAAAATCTTTCAAAGTCTAGGAAAAGTTGATAAGCTTGTTCTAACGTGATTATCTCTCGCAAAAAAAAGCTCATGCTGGATATCTTCTCGTAATCCAGCTCTAAATCTATATAAGGTAAAACTTTACATCTCATAAGGTACTCATCAAATCTCGTGATATACTTTGTGGCTGATCTATTTTCTTGAGTAAGTCTCTGTCATTGATCTAAAAGTCTTTATTGGTAGGAGAAGAGAAGGTATTTTTCTTTGAGTTTCTCCTTCATTTCATCCCAGATTTTTATCGGATCTTATCTTCTCTGATTAAGAAGATGTTCAACATTTTTCCAATAAAGTCGAGCTTGCCTAACCAACTTCATCATAGCTAACCTAACTCTCCTTACATCAGATATTTCATACCATCCAAAATAGTGATCTATGCCCGATTTTCAATCTAGGTACTCTCTCGGATCTAGACAATCATCAAAACTTGAGGCTTTGATCTTCACATTCCTAAGAACATGCTCATCTTAGTCGAACTGGTTATAATGAGGGCGTGCTACTATAGGTCGATCTAGATCGAGGTTCCTTCTTTTCTGTCCTATAGATAGTTGGGAAGACTCAGATTTAGATTATCTTTGCCTAACTTCTTCTAGTATTGTTATTCTTTCACTCATGATTTTCATAAAATCTTTCATGTCATCAAATTTCTCAGTCAGGGCATTAATGATAGCTACTATATTGGGATCCATGTTGGTACTGGATGGAAAAATAGGACGTTGGTACTGGGTACCTGATCTAGTGGTCATATAAGTTCAGGATGCAAGAATAAGATACAGTAATAAAAAAAATGCTGTAAAGTAAATTATAAAATTTAAATTATGAAAATTTAACGTGCAGAAATTTTAAATTATAGAATTTAAACTAAAGCCCTAACCAATCCGGCTCTGATACCAAATTGATGCGGGATAGCCTAAAAAAAATTAAAGAAAAGACCAAGCTTTCTTTCGTTCGTCAACAACAAATCACGTCTGGCCATGGCACATTATTTTCAGGATAGACAGTATAGTTGCCTATATTCTACTCAAGAGGCATGACTGATTGACATGGGACCAAATGATGATCAATCTAAATGATACTGATGAATGCCATTTTAGAGATCAGTAAATAACTAGCAATAATAAAGTAAATAGATAGATAGCAGAAATTAAACATGCTTATGAATAATTATAAAAAAAATATAAATGAAATGAAGGATAACAAGAAATTAAGCTCATAAGAAAATTTTAAAAAAAAGATAAGAAGAATCCGGATCATGGTAGTTAAGTAACTACCCTGATTAGGGCTCTTAATCTTTTAACCAAGCAGATCTATCGATAAAGAATTAGATCTTTACCAACATCGAATTTAAAAAAAATAAGTAAAAATCAAAGATCAGTTGAGAAGGAACGAAGATTCTTATCAACGTTTGATCTGTAGAATAATAGATCACTCTTTCTCTCTCTGCATGATAGATGAAAACCTTGAAGGAGACAGATCTTCTTTTGATGGAATAAGCTTATGTAGGTAGATGGTAAAGATGAATCGGGATCGTAGGAACACTGAATCTCAAAAAAATGAAGGTTAAAGAGATAGAAAAATGTAGGCCTCACACCCTTCCCTCATGAGGTGATTTTGGATCTCACATCCTCTTTCTCTCGGAGCGACCAACATAAATGTTTGTGGAAATTATTAAGTGATTCATTCATTCATTGTCTCATTCATGAAAGATACATGGATTTATATAGGACCCTAGAGGTCATATTTCTTTAGGAATCCTATTCCCTTTACAAGAAAAAAATCAACCCTTTCAACAAAAAAGTAAAATATTATGTATAATTTTTAAATATAATAATATATCATATCTATCTTTTATGGAACCATAGGAAAGAAATCAGCCTTTTAACAAAATAAGTAAGAAATCAAAAACTCTTAAGAAATTCTAGAAAAAAAAAGAAACTCTATGTGGACACTTGATACCTGGCACAACTTGACATGAGGATCCTTGGGCATGGCACATGCTGGCGTGTGTATTTTCTCTCTGGACGTATGGAGGATGGTGGCTCCAAAGATGACGTGGATCAAGCTTACTTCTTTATAATGGTCTCTTTTCAAATAAAGCTCAATCCAAAATAAACCCAAGTATGGTCCTATGGACCTAAAACTAAATGCATCAAAAGAACTAATTGATTAAATCAAAAGGACTAGAATAAAATAACTGAAGTAGAGTTATGCTGATATGGCTTTTTCAATCTAAATTAAATCTAAATTATATTGCCAACTTTTGGTGGCTCTGATGTTCGCACCACTAATGCAACTGATAATCATGGAAGAACTTCGATCGAAAATTTTTTCTCCAGCGATCGAATCTCAGTCGAACTTCTTTAGCAGCCGAACTCCTCTAATGGTCGAACTCCTCCAGCGGTCGAACTCCTCCAGCGATCGAACTCCTCCAGCGGTCGAACCCTTTCGAACTCCTATAGTGGTCGAACTCCATCCGAACTTCTCCATCAGTCGGACTTCTTCTGGACTTCTCCATCAGTCGAGCTTCTTCCGAACTTCTCATTCAGTCAAATTTCTCCAGGAGCTGAATTTTTTTTGAACTTCTCTTTCAGTCAAATTTTTCTTCCAGACCTCTCCTTCAGTCAGATTTCTCCAAGAGCCGAACTTCTTCTAGACTTCTTCTTTAGTCAAATTTCTTCAAGAGCTGAACTCCTTCGGGACTTCTCCTTTAGTTAGATTCCTGCAGGAGCCGAACTCCTTTCGAACTTCTTCTTCAGTCGGATTCCTCCACCGGACTTCTTCTTCAGTCGGATTCCTTTAGAAGTCGAACTTCTTTCGGACTTCTCCTTCAGTCGGATTTTTTCAGTAGATTACTTTCAGATTTCAGCTAGCATTCCTTTCGGATGATCTCCTATAGCCGTATTTCTTTTAGGAGTTCGAACTCCTCTGAAATTGATATATGTCAAAGTTCTTCACCAACCAACGTCTGTTTTCTCCGAACTTCGACTATTAAATCTCGACAAACGGACACATCACGACAGACGACACCTCTTTTTCCATAGCAAGTCGCATGCAGCTCTGAGCGGCCCACTACCGGATGGGTGTGGCTATCACTATCAGTCTGCTATAGGCTCCGTCTATAAAAAGAGATCCTCTAGATATGTTTTCTCTAAGCTCTCTTCTTCTTTCCAAAACTCTACTGAACTCTTTTCTGAGCACTCCATTTCTATTGGTTAGAAAAGCTGATTTGATCATCGGAGGATCCTGCCGGAGTCACCACCATCGACTTCGGATGGAATTTTATTTTGTAGGTCACCAACGGCGACCTCTTCCTCGACTTCAGCTCGATCCGGCATCAACCAGATTCTGCACCAACAATAACCTAAGATATTTCCTCTACGATGATCTAGCTACCATGGAGAGAGTGCTCTGCAAACGTATCTTGCCCTGAAGCAATCACGCTCGGCTTGGCTAATGATTAAATTATTATTTTCAAAGCTTATGTTGTTGTTGCTGTTGGGATGAAACAATTGTTATTTTATGTTTCTATATAAATTAATGTGAATCTTAAATAGTTAAAAAAAAAAGAAGACGGAATGATTTTAGTTTCTTAATGAATTAGTTATATAATATAAATATTAATATTAACAATAAAATTTGTATAAAACTTTCGATATCCTTTACTTTTATTTCCACTGTTTTCTCAATATTTTGTGAAGTGCCACCACCATTTTATTGTGAGTACGAAATAGTGAGATTAACATGGAAGGCTGGCAAAGCTAAATCCTAAGATACAAAAACTTTGCTCCATCTTGAGCTCCTAGATCCTTCTCAAGTTTTAGAATACAAAACCTTCCTTTAATTGTTGTGTATATATATATATATATATATAAGTTTCATCATGCATGTTGTTCAATCTAGCTCATTTTTTCCTTCTTAGGTTTTTAAAATAAAAACAAAGAACAAGAACAATACAAAACATTATCTTATTTTTAAATTTAATTTTAAGTTATTATTTATTGGAAGAAATGAAAAATATGGATTGGGGAGCGCTTTTTGCAATCACTGGATTGAAATGGATCAAATTCCATTCTAGATGTGGTAGATACAACTATATCTTGAAAAGTTAGGTAAATTACAAAAGGTGATTGGGTGATGTTTGGATGCATAAGATATCCTGGTTTCCAAATTTTTGTACTCCACTCCCAAATTATTAAATCTAGACATCTTTGGTTGGTAACATCAGAATATATGACAACCGGGCCATCCCTTCCTCCTCCTTGCTTGTCTCACCCCTTTTGTTTGCTTCTTCAAGGATATCAAGATTCATCTAGCATGGAGGTTGTAGCTTGGAGCACATAAATAGTGACATTCATATGTGGGATTAGCAAATTTGGAACACACGATTGGTAACTATGGTTTCCTAAATTAGCATCTTCATGACGATGAAACTATCAACTTTGTATCCTTAACTGGTAAAAAGTTAAATGACGAATTGTTAAACTTTGCACTTGATATTGATAAAATCCCAATTTTGCACGGGATTGGCTTTTGGAACGAATATACCTAGAACTATAACTTGGAGCACATGATTTGTAAAATGATTTATGCTAAACTAATATACCAAGCATATGCAACTAGTAAAATTGGGGCAAAAGATTGGTGAATTTGACACCTTTAGTTAGTAATTGAATTATGGAGCTTGGTCATTGGTGTGCAGTAGCAAGAGAAAGAGAGTGATAAGAAGAAAAGGAAAAAGAAGTGAAGCAAAAAAAGAAAGGATTAGTGAAGTTGACACGTTTGATTATTTAAATCGGAATATTGGATTATGGAACTTAGTCATTAGTAAGAAGAGAAGGAAGAAGAGAGGAAACGAAAGAAAAGATGATGCAAACTTGGGAGGCCTAACATAAGTTTTAGGATCACTCGGGATAAGAATAAAGCAGACCATGCAAGAAACACATATCCGAATAAAAAATTTTAGAAGCAATTATCAATTTAAAAATTGAAAGAGAAAAAGATATAGGTGCACGAAGGAAACTAAGAAAGAGAGAGAATTAATAGCTTTTCACCACGCACCATGAAGAGGTACCGTCCAGATTTGAAAAGAATAAGAAAAATAACTCTTAAACCAACAATATCAAGCAATCTCGTTGCTCTTGGTCTTCAAGAAGAATTTATATTCTAACAGTGGTCTGTATGTTGTTGGAATCCTCATAACACACGGCGCGATCGTTTCAAATATTGATGGTGACGGCGTCTACTGTTGCTTGTCCTGGACCCACCCATATCGAAGTAAGAAAGAGCTGGCGCTTTCGGACAATAGGTAGCTATTGCAAGATGCCTTCAAATGATGGTTATAATTTATTTCATCTTTTCAAAAAATATGGTTGAGTCCGTCTCATCTGGAATGAGCTTGGATCCATTCCACCGCATTGACTTTAAAACAGAGCTCCTCCATCACAATCTTTGCATGCATGCCTACATATGTATGTATCGTACATTCATAGGAAGTGATGACCTACCAATTCGTAAAATTTAAAGTAAATTATTCCTTAAAAAGAAAAGAGATAAGATTTTTTTGAAGCAAAAATCCAAACTAAAGAAGAAAAAAAGAAATGAAGATTCGGCCGACCTGTTATTTAAATGGCTTAAACATGTCCTTTTCTTTTCACACACCAGAGAGAGAGAGAGAGAGAGAGAGAGAGAGAGAGAGAGAGATCCGGCCCAGGACCGCTTTATTTTAATGTCTTATCTGAGATTGACCAAACCTCCTCACCTAATTTTTGCTTATCTTATACTTCCATTGCCAATTGGTTGAAACTCTTGCTGCGGATTAAGGATACCTCCTAACTGAGTGCACCACGAATGCCACTGTGAGGTCATGAGCTTGGGTCTAAGAGGGCTACAGTTACTTTACCAGAACAAAAAAAAAAAAAAAAATTGAAGGCTACGATTGGTGGTCAGCCTCTGGAGGGATCGAATATTATTAAGGTTCGGTGAAGTGGAGTACGGGAGATAAATACCGGTCGAAACGCAGGATCTATCGGAGGATTTGGTGCTCTCGGATTGCGCGACAGCTGGTTCCCCATGCGCGCTTCTGTAAACACAGCAAACATCTTCTCCATCAACCAACACCTGACGCGTGTACAGATGACAAAGACGGGAGGGGAGGGCACGGATCCCGTGAGCGTGCTCCCAGAAGTTGCATTTTTGGTTGGAAGGTTATCTTTTTCATGATCATCACCTTCCCGCGATTCCAGAAACAGTAACGTTAGTTGGACCTTAAAGTCAGATCATTGATGGGACCCACTGGTATGGAATGGAGTCATTAAAAAAAATCTACATGGAACTCCCATTGAATAGGAAACTAAATGAATAAGGTTATATAGAAAGCACTGCTGCATTTAAGGGCCATTCAATCACAATCACATCTCCGAATTCCATATTTATTGAAATCAAAATGTTTCAGTGAAAATGCAAAGATACCTTTCTAAGAGAATAGCAATGACAACATGGTGTTTAAAATGATTCAAATGGTTCATGTAACATTTTTTCCCTCTTCATAGAGATTTTCTTAGATAAAATTTCTATCTTGTAAAGCTAATGCACCACAAGAATTGATCTATAGAAATATAGTACATTCCATTGATATTTGAATTTAACAAAATTTATTGCATGTTCTTTATTGTTTCAATCTAGCTGCTTAGCTAATACTCGCTGGATGGATATAGAACTAAATGCTATGAGTAATGATTGCTGGTGTAAAAAATTTTGCTATCATCTGGACAACCTACTAAGATTAGTACATGCATTTTATGCTTGACTGTGAAAGATCTTATTATCTAATAAGATTTTTTTGATAGTTTTTGAGTGATGCTCTCATTCTAAAATTCATGATGGAATGAGAGATGCTCGCATAGATATGTTTACTTGAAGATATAACTAATTTTTATTTTTTTTGAATAATTTAAATCATTTAAAAATGAGTTCCTAAAAATATTAATTACTGCGGTCCTTAACTCCTCAAGCTATTATTCATTTATCATATTTTTCAGAATAAAATATATTGCAAAAATCTTTTTGGGCTAATAAGAACTCCGGAGACTGGAATAGACCCTTCATCGCTTTGATAACAGTGTTCTAGTCCTTCTTACGAGCATCGCTTTCTCTAGTCGTGTTCAGACTCAATTGAAGCCAAGCTAATGTAATCGACTCATGTATATGTACAGCAAATTTGATGTAGACGGCATGATTTTGTTTGTTACTGCCCATCAAATTTGATGTAGACGGCATGATTTTGTTTGACTCATGTATAAGATATAACTACCTTCTTCTTTTTGTCTTAGAAACACCAATTCTGGATCATTTGAGGTTTGGGTTATATATTTCATGTGAACGAATGGTTGAACTTTCTTTCTCATCACTAATTATTGGATCATGTTTTATAAAACTTTTAAAGTATGATAAATCATTATTATCAAAAAAAAAAAAAAAAAAAAAAAACCGAACCCATTTCTGGATGAACGTGGAGGGGCAAATCCTATTTTGTTTTTTTCGTTAAAAAAGAAAAAAAATCCTGCCTCCATCCGATACTAATCACCCGCGGCTCCGGAGAGAACGGAACAAAAAGAGCGTATAACACGCGGTTTTTCCCGTGTCCTTGGGTCAAGCAGTACTGACGCATGACTCAAGCCCGCTCCCATCCAACGGTGTCAAGGAGGTCGGCAGTCTAACGGTCACGGGCCGGGGCGGACATTCTCGTTTCTAAGCACCGACTCCACTTGCCGGTCAAAACAGTTTAGCGGTGAGGCTCCTTCTGAAGCTGAAAAAGTGAAGACAGCAACCGAAAGAAAACATTTTCCTGGGCCCAGCTCGACCTTGACCAAGATCCAGGAATAAAAGTGGGCCGGGCATTATTCGTTTGAATCTATTCTTATATTCAAATTTCATAAAATATTAATAAAAACTTGACTATCTAATTAATATCAATATCTATATCTATATTGATTAATAGAATTCATATTCAAGAATTGGATTCTAGTTGTAACCCTACATAATTTTGATATAGTGTTTTTGAACTTTTAAAAAATACATATAACTATATTAGTATACTACTTAATTTAATTTACCATCCATTTAATAATATCTTTCATCTATGATCATAAACTTTAATTCTTTAGCTTATATTTATATTTATATTCATATTTAAGATAATCAATTTATATTAGCATCTGTTTAAAATAAATATGAATATAAAATTTTATGACTTATTAATATCATATTTATATTTATATTTATTAAATAAAATAAATATAAATATAGGTATATTAGTATCAAATTCATACTCGAGATCCGATATGGCTCAAAACGGTAGGAACGTTGCACCAGACAACTCAAAATGACATGCAACTGAGCCGAAGAACTATGTCTCCTCATATCAAGATTTTAATTACACCATAATTTCTTTGTAGAATTGGCCGGATGTTCACGGTGGAGTCAGAATTTGCATCCAAGCCAAGATTTTAATGATCTCATTTGCAACCGTTTCTAATCAAAAACTTTAATTTAAGTGATTCTGATTTGCAAGCCGTTTAAATTCAAGATAGCCTATAGCCTGGAGCCTCAATCTGGTGCACGTCCAGGCCCACAGGCCCATAAAGCGCGTCAGTACGTGAACTAAAGTCTGGCCCGTCCATCAATTAGAGGCTCGAATCTAGTTGGGCCTCACCATTCTTATAGTACAATAAGGATTAATTATGTTGTTCGGACGCAATTTTGGATCCTATTCTCCAAAACTGAAAGAAAATTAGTATTTTTTTCCACAGGATCATTCAAATCTGATCATATTTGAAATAATTTTGTTTCAAAAAATTTATTCGATCTGATCAGATCTAAGAGTTCTCAGATTTGATCTTAATGATCTGATATTAAAAATAAAAATTAAATTAAAATAAAAATATCATATATTATCTTTTCAGGATAGACTATTATCCTGACGATGATATGCACAAGTCTGAGATCCTGGATCAAGTCACGCACATGCCTGGCCTCTACCGAAGTCCACTCAGGCTGGATTTGGACGTATTCTTCTTTCGGATCTGATCTTCAAAATCAGATCAAGATCTGACTTGTAAAGCCTTCAAAATGAAATTAAAGACAGTGTGCTCGTCTCACAAATATGTCATCTCTTTTTCTTGAAACCTTGCGCCAATTGCCTTGGATTTGCTTTTGGAATTTTACCCAACCTATTGGGCATGAAGAAGAGGGAGAGGAGGAAGAAGGGGCGTGGAGATAGCGGGGGTGGCAGTCTTAGGGCATGGGTCAAAAAATAGAACTCAAAACCCTAGGCACAGGAGGTATTTAAATAGACCTCCATACACCATGCAGTGCCATGCAGTCTCAATGAATCTCATACGTTGATTTATTCAGATCTTCTTTTGATTAGTTGAGTGATGTCGTCTGATCCAATCAGATTAGTGTTCCTAACAAATCCACTAAAGTGGCACCATAGATGGATAAACTCAAATAGGTAGGCGCCTAGGAATTTGATCACATAAAAAATCTAGAGTTCCAAGGTCATGGGACTCTACCCATGGGCCAACCCTTCCCTTTATTTCTTCATGAGAAGCATTGGGACGTGCACCCTAGATAAAATATAGGGAGCGCATGCCTCCTCTCTTTTCTTTCTTGCATATGGGTCAATGTTTGATCCTATGTCTTAATAGGCGACGGGAATTGGCAGGTGGTGATAGAAATTAGCAGGTTGTGTCTTATTTCCATTTGATGGATTGCGATAATCCTTTTCTAATATGGACAAGCTTAAGTTAGATAAGGATAAACCCATACAGGATTCCTAAATGAGTCCAAACCAATTTAGCTCAACTAAGATGAACCAAAAAGACTATAGAAGGAGAAAGTTAGGTTCAATCATGTGCTAGCATGATTTTCTTGAACCTAATTAGATCTAATCCAAATCAATCGAACTGGCTTAGCCCAATTGATCACATCCAGACTCAAATCCTTGTTTGTGTGATCAGTTAGATTCAGTTCCATATGGTAATGAGATATGTCACGATCTTTATCATCGATATTATTGAAATACCTTTCGATGGATCAGAACTTTTTTGATTTACATAATTAGAATGATCGATCATCAAGATCATTTTAACTGCTCCCAAAATCCACTAGTAACACCTAGTATTATATAGTAGCAACCCATCAGAATCGAAAGCAAATATTTCGGTGCAACTAGTCATCAACAAGAAGGTAGACTTCCTTATGATTGCTCGAGGTGGTTATGCTCAGTGCCCTCATTCTCTAACAAGTACATATATTCTCGCTTCGGTGTCTCCATATCATAGACTCAAGACTCATCTATCCTAAGAAAATGATCGTACACTAACCTTCTAAATCGGTTAGTGCAGTTAGTATACGATCACTTAAGATATGAAGTGATCTTGAGTCTATGAAGTGTAGTTAGTGTACGATCACTTAAGATATCTTGTGATCTCCATCACTAGATGCGAAACCAAGAAACTGTTCCATATAGATATCTTCCTCAAGATATCTATTCAGGAATACCATCTTCACATTTATCTACCATATTTTATAATCGAAATAGGCTGCAATAGTAAGTAATGTATGGTTGAATTTTAGCATGGCTATCGGCAAAAAAGTATTTTGATAGTCAATGCCTTCGTGCTGACTATACCCTTTTGCTACTAACCTAGCCTTGAATGTCTCTACATTATCATCTACACCTATCTTTCTCTTGTAGATCCATTTACATCCAATAAGTACTATACCTTCAGGTGGATCTACTAAGGTCCAGACTTAGTTTGAGTGCATTAAATCAATTTCTAACTTCATTGCTTCTAACTACTTGAAGTCAATATCTGATATAGCCTCATCATAGGTCTTGAAATTATCATCATGAATCTCATTTTCTGTGAGAAATATTTTCTCAACATCCTCTGAAATAGTACCTAAGTATCTTTCAGAAGGACGAGAAATACTAGTTGATTTTCGAGGTGGAGGAGGTAGTGTATGGACTGGCTTTAATTGATTGGATTCAATAGGTTCCTTAACTCATTGCTCTTCAGAGACCTCCTCGAACCTAATCTGCCTTCCGATGCCACCATCTTGAATAAACTATTTTTCAAGAAAAATGATATGTCGACTCACAATCACATTATGATCTTCCGGAAGATAGAAATAATATCCTAATGACTCATTAGGATATCCTATGAACCAAGCTCTAAAGGATCTAGACTCTAATTTATCTACCTATTATCTCTTGATATAAGTTGGATAATCCCAAATTTTAAGGTGACTCAGATTTATTTTTTTACCATGTCATATCTCATACGGTGTGGTAGAAATGATTTTAGAAAAAATTCTATTTAGTAAATAAATTGCTATCATTAGACTATGTCCTCAAAGAAATTCAAAGAGATCCATAAAGCTCATCATGGATCAGACTATATCTAATAGGATCTAATTTTTTTATTCTAAAATCTTGTTGAGTTGAGATATTCCAGGTGAAATCCATTGAAAGACTTTGCCATTATCCTTAAGATAATCTAAAATTTTTTGATTAAGGTATTCACCTTCTCGATCTGATTGAAGAACCTTAATGGACTTTTCAGTTTATTTTTCTACTTCGAGTCTGAATTTCTTGAACTTTTCAAAGGCTTCAGACTTGTGTCTCATTAAGTACACATACCCATACCATGATAAATCATCGATAAAGATAATGAAGTAGACATAATTGCTTATGATCGGCATATCAAATGGACCGCACATATCTGTATGTACCAAGATAAGTAGATCCGTGGCCCTTTTTTCATGTCCTACAAAAGAGAGCTTGATCATTTTTTCATGAAGGCATAATTCATAAATCGAATATGACTCGAAAGTCAACGGACCTATTAGTCCGAATTTCTCTAAGTTGTTAATCCTATCTTCTATTATATGACATAGCCTAAGGTGCTATAGATATCTATCATTCAGACTATCCCTAGATCATTTTAGTACTATGGCATTCATGTTTTGCTCGATATTTAATACAAATATATCAATATACAACTGATAGAGATCATTAATTAAGAAATCACTTGCAATTTTATTTCTTTCAAAAAGAATAGTATAGTGGTCCTTAAGAAAACTAATTGCATAGCCTTTCTGTGCTAAATAAGAAATAGAAATCAAATTCCTACTTACTATAGGCATATAATAATAATATCTAAGAATTAAATCTAATCTTGATGATAGTCAAAGAAGGTAGGTTTTTATAGCCACAGCAGCAACTCTTACTCTATTTCTGACATGCAGGATCATCTCACCATCCCTCAGCCTCCTGCTCTCCTCAAGATTCTGCATAGAAGTATATAAATAAGTACTAGAACCAAAGTCAAGCATCCAATTGGATACAGAAAAAATCATAAGGTTAGATTCTATTACGAGCATACCTCCAGAAGGACCTTCCTCCTCCTTGTTCTTCAGACTGGCCAGGTATAAAGGGCAGTTCCACTTCTAATGGTCGTCCGTATTGCAATGAAAATACTTTTTCTTATCAGCAGTCTTCTTTTTCGGCTCTTCCTTCTTCTTCTTTCCATCATCCATCTTCTGCTTCTTTGCAGACTTCTTCTTCTTTCTAAAAGATTTTTTCTTGAAAAAAGTTTACTCTACAGAAAAAATTGAGTCTTTAGAATCTTTCATAGAAAGCTCAGCAATGACCAGCATATTCATCAATTCGGCCAAGGTATATTATATTTTATGCATATGAAAGTTTTTGATGAACTGACCATATGTATCAGTCAAGGATTGCAGGATCACATCAATCTACACATTCCTATCCATCTTGACACTGAGCTTCTTAAGCTCCTCAAGATCCTTGATCATTGTCAAATAATGATCTTGGATGGACTACCCATCATGCATCTGAGTTTTAAAAAGTATATGGGAGACTTGATACCTAGCTGCATGACTCTACTCACCAAACAACTTTTACGGATGAGCTAACATCTGTCGGATAGTCATGATGTTTTTATGTTGTCGTTGTAGCTCATCAGACATAGCACCAAGCATGTAGTATCTTGCCTTATTATCGTCATCCATCTATTTTTCTAGAGACGCTTTGATCAGCTATCGGATGGGCTGGCTGTTAGAATTTGATGTCTTGAATTCAACTTATAGCAAGAAAAGAATCAATTTTCAGCACAGCAGTTAGGCCAGCTCTGATACACGGTCGAGTTGGCTTGGATTGAGATCGAGCTGGCTCAAACTACAGCCAAGCCAGCTCTCTCAGGCAGACAGACAATAGGAGTCTGGATGAGATGCAATCAAGCCAGCTTGATCCCTGACTGAGCTGGCTCAATGGAGGTGAATAGAACATGATGAAATTTTTTTTATTTAGACTCAGATTATGATTAATTCAAGGGATCTACGTGAGTTGCATGTGGACCACAGGATCCAGCGGCCATAAAGGATTGCGGTCATGATCTGAAGATCAAAAAATATTTCAAGACTCCATCAAGGACATGTTCGACTCATATTAGGAGAACGAGTCATGTTAGAACTCCTGTGAACTGCTGAGAAAATGATTCTCATCTTATTTAAAGGACCGAGATACTGTGGAGTAGAAAA
This sequence comes from Cocos nucifera, assembly GCA_006176705.1. Taxonomy (NCBI): domain Eukaryota; kingdom Viridiplantae; phylum Streptophyta; class Magnoliopsida; order Arecales; family Arecaceae; genus Cocos; species Cocos nucifera. The sequence goes on along the minus strand of QRFJ01000813.1, from coordinate 33,252 downwards.
AGATGGCACGTGTGGCATAAGAGGTACATAGAGAGGCTCAAATTACCGTCGAGAGGAGCATGACACTACTACAGAATAGGACTATGGTAGCAGTTCGTAATCGCTACCGTAATCCAAAAAATTACTGCCATAAGCTATGATAGCGGTTCTCTAATCGCTGCTACTGCAGCCATCGCCGTAGCTTTATGACAGTGATTATTGTAGTAGTTGTTTGAACCATTGCCATAGATAGCCTATTGCAACGATTTATAAATTACTGTAATAGATTGACCTATGACAACGGTTATGTAATCACTGCCATAGGTTATCTATGGCAGCGATTACATAACCACTGCCATAAGTAATCTATAGCAATGATTTCTTAACCACTGCCATAGATCTAATGCGGCGGTTGACATAATTTGCACTAGAAATCCATAACGGCAATTGGCACAGATATGACAATGATTATAAAATCACCGTCGTAGATCTTAAATAATTAAAAAAATTAAAATTTTTATTTTTTATATATTTTATCAGATAAATATAGATATATAATATAAAAAAATATAATAAATATAAAAATTATTCTAAAATACTAAAATTTTATCATCGAATAAAATTTATTATAATATTTTTTTAAAAAAATAAAATATATCAAAAGTTTTTTAAATCTACATCATCGTCATCATCACCGAAAGTCGGAGCTGGAGTTGGTGCTGGAGCTGGAGCCAGAGCTGGAATATGGGTCAACATATTCTCAAAATCTATGACTCCAAAATACGTACTGAGCATCGACATCATGTCTCTCACGATGTCTTCCAGATGAGATGCGCGCTCCTCAGCCCGATCTACCTGCATTACAGCATGATTTGCCCATGCCAATGCCTCCTCAAGCTCCTTCTGACTGACGACATCGAAAGTCTATGAGGAGACGCTCGCCTCGGACCAATAGCTTATCGACATATGTCCGGGCCTGCATCGGATCCTCCCGGAGTGCTCAGACCCCAAGACCTGAGATAGATGGTCATGGGGCCCAAAGGTATCCGGGCCCTCGCTCGTGAGTGCATCTAATTGATCCTGTAATTATAAATTAAAATAAAATTTTATCAAAAATGCTATAATATTAATCATATATACTAATATATTTAATACTTATAAAAATACGCTCGATCGCGGTATTCATTGATTTGTCCATCTTGTCTGTGTGGCTGGATCGAAAGATCTCGCTAAGATTGGGCATCACTCCATCTCTCATCAGCTATAATAAAGAATAAATTTATCAAAAAAATGATAAAAAATATAAATTTAATTTATCTAGTAAGATTTAGAGTTAATTACCTCTCTATGCACATGACTGACCATAGACTCATGGCCTAGAGTGTGCGTATACTCCTAGACTGCATGGTTCTTTCAGTTCTAACGAAAGATAGCCTAACAAGTATTCAAATAAATAATAAATATTTAAAAAATATTTAAATAAAATTTTAAGCATATTAAAAAATTTAAAAGTTAGAAATTTTATCTCAAACTTCTCGCTCCTCCAATGTCTAACCATCCTCTCCTACTGACTCGAAGGATAATCCTGTATCCAGGAAACAAGCTCCTCCAAAATGTCTTATCGATGCTCGAGCCATCCTCTATGAAGCTTGACCTTGTAATTTCGGTATAACTTTTCGATCTTCCTCAGTCGGGCATCTCGAGCCCTCTTATGATCGAGAAAGTCGTACCTCCTCTGCACAAAGTTATCAAAAATTAGTTACAAAATTATTTTAATCAAACATATACAGTATAAACATATAAAATACATAAATATAATTAAGATGGACGTACTTATCCATATCTCCTTCTATATTCGATTTCTGATGGCAGCATTCATCAAACTCCAATCTCTGGGCTCTATGAGAATGATGTCCGACCATCTCATAAGCACTCCAAAAAAGAAATGCATCTTTCGCACGATCTCTCCTATCAGTCTTTCCTTCGCATCGTAATAGACCATTATTTGATACTGGCAGTTCCACACGTATGCCATACGTGTGGGACCGCAAAATGACTAGTTGGATGATGCACCTGCAAAGCAAATATGTTATGCAAATATATAAATATACAAATACTATATAAAAAATAAAGTTGTGCTAATATAATAAAAACATACACTCAGATACCTATGTAGTAGCATGTGTCTCAGATATGGGCGACAGTAGAGGCTCAACTATCGATGGAATAGATGCCGTCGGTGCAGGTCCCTAAGCAACCGATGTCGAGGTGGATGGAGTATGCTCCGACTGTTCCTTAAATGCTGAACTGCACGTAACCCATCGAGGGACAGGGGTGAAAGCTAGATGGCATTTTGGTGCCATCGTGATCTGCAACGTTAATGAATATTAATTAATATAATATATTGAACAATAATATTAGTATAGCATCAATAAATAATCTCTAATATTTATATCAGATGGAGGTTCTCTTAGTGGTCGGTACGGTATGATATGGCATAATCTACCGGCATGGCATACATTTTTCTTAAGCTTCTATAAAGCCATAAATAATGAGGTGATCATTGACATCTTGATGAGATAGTCACGGCCCACCCATACACTTTTTACAAGAACATTGGATCAGTCCATGATCTCCAAATTTTTCTATAGCATAATCAAAAAAATTTTGAAATCCAACCTTATATTCTGGCGAGAGCCTACTAAACTTTATCCACCCCTTATCCATTTTAAAAATGATGATACTACAAGTAAATCATGTGTGGAACTCAGATTAAATATCATTTTTAGATATGTAATAAATGCACCCTATCACCAACTAATAGATAAAGATAGATTCTATCCCATTCAAAAATTGTATTAATTCTATATGTTCATTACAGTAATCAAATGATATGCAATAGAGATCGAATGAAATTTTGACAGTATTTCTCCTTAGTTCTTTCGTGTAGGAAGAATAAAAAAAAATACTATCCAAAATTTTATTCAAAATTCTTAGTATACCGTTTGATTACTGCAATTACTTATAGAATTATCTATAATTTTTAAACTATCTATATTGGACAATCAATTGATCATTGTAAATAATTCTCTAATCCATATAATTATATATAATTATATGGATGTCGGAGATTATGTACACTAATCAATTGATGGGTCTATCATTATGCAAAGCAATAAACAAAAGCAATAAAATATAAACATTCAAAAAATATTATGCAATAAATTTTAGAAGATGAATTACATTCATAAATAATTAAGGATGAGCAATAGTCGTAGATTCAATCTCTTGCACGAATCTTGATGTTAATCCAGAAATATGAAAGAAGAACAAAGTAGATGATGGTGGCACCTTAGGACTTAAAGTTGGAACCTTAGAGAAATATATCAAATTCTATTCGCTCAGAAGCCGAGCCAGCTTCGTGCTTGAGACAGTCGGCTCCGTGCCTGAGACATCTGACTCGGATCCTCCCCCAACTGACTCATTCATGGCTCGAGCCGGCTCGACTATGTGCCATCCCCTCGATCACTCCCTCTCTCCCTCTCTCGATTTCTTTCGTCGGCGATTGCGGTGAGGCCGAACCCCTCCCTTTCAACTTTTTCATCTCTCGATCTTCCTCTCTTCCTCTCTCGATCTTTCTCGCTGGCAAGGCTGGACCCCATCCCTCCCTCTCTCACTCTCTCAATCTTCCTCGTCGGTAAGGTCGGACCCCATCCCTCCCAGTGATGCCGACGAGGTCGGACCTCCTTCCTCCCTCTCTCGCTCTCTCGATATCCCACTCTCCCTCTCTCGATCTTCCTCGTCGGTGAGGCCGGACCCCCTCCCTCCTAATGATGGCGGCGAGGCTGGATTCCTTCCTTTGTCTCTCCCTCTCTCGATCTCCCTCGCCAGCGACGGCGGTGAGGCTGGACCCCCTCCCTCCCTCCCTCCCACTCTCGATCTCCTCTTGTCGACGTCGGCAAGCGATCCGGCCCTCCCTCTCTCAATCTATCGGTCTTCCCTCTCAATCTCTCCATTTCTTAGTTTTGGATCCAAAATCGGGTCTGGCCTTTCGGAATCCATTAGGGTCCGGGTCTGGTACTTCAAGTATAGATCCATCGGATATTCAGTTTGGATCCGGTACCAGTAATTAAAATTGGATTCCAAATCTAAATATTCAGATTTTGATCTGAAATCCAATCCTGTTGATAGATCTAGTCCACAGCCGCCGACATGGCACAGCCCAAGGCTACCGCCACGGCACGGCCCAAAAACTACGACATGCAGATAATTATAATATTTATAATAAATATTTATAATATTTATTATAAATATTTTATAAATTATTATAAATATACATGATTAATAAATAATACTATAAAATTAAAAAAAATTATACCTATGGCTATAGAGAGCGGGTCGCACCGAAAGCTCCGAGGGTCGCCGGCGATGATGCTAGAGGAGGACGACGGCACTAGAGGTAACCTACGAAATAAAAGCAAGATAGTGAGATAGAGAAGAGAGAGAAAGAGAAAAGAGAGAGAGCAGGGGGTCGGGGAGGGAGGGAGGGCAAAGTGATGAGGAGGCCTGGGAGGCACAGTGATGGAGGGTCGACGATCGGGAGAGGGATGTGGATGGGGGGGACGGCTATGGTAGGGCGGCAGGAGATGGGGGCTGGCAGGGTGGCGGTCAAGGATGGGGAAAGAAGGGGTGGTCGGGGGAGGGTGGGGGGTGGGGGGCCGGGGAGGAGCGGCTGGGGATGGAGGGGAAGGAGGGGCAGTCGGGGGAGGGTGAGGGTGGGGGGGCGAGTGGGGGGTGGCGGATAGTGGGAGGGGCGGCCGGGGATGGAGGGTCGGAGGGGAAGGGGGAAGGAGGGTGGCGCTGGTCGAGGAGGAAGGAGGGGCGGCAACGGAGAGGAGGGGGAGAGACAGAAAGAGAGATTGAGCGCGCATGGAAGGAAAGTAGAAAAAATTTGAGGATTTTTAACTTAACCTACAACAGCAGTTATCGAACCATTGTCATAAATCTATGGCAGCGGTTACCCAAAATCGCTGCCATAGATCTACGGTAGTAGTTCTATAACCGCTATCGTAGATCTATAGCAGCGATTTTTGATAACCACTGCCGTAGGTTGAAAATATTTTTTTTTAATTTTTTTAAAATATTATATAAATTTAAAATTTAATATCCATCTTCATCGTTCATTATTAAAATAATTATCATTAGAGTATTATCGCAAAAGATCGTCTTGATCAGATGGCCCTAGCTTCATCGATCAAAAAAATTTGATTTCAACGATCATGAAAATGATGCGATGATCTTATAGATGGAGATCTTTGATGGATCCAAAAATCTACAATGATGATTCGATGATGTTTGTAGCATACTATCAAAATTTTACTTCAATCGGATATCGTTATCATGATCAATTTAGTACGGAATGATTTTAGTCATTAAATTAGAAATAAACGATCAAAGGGTTAAATAGTATCCGATTATGAGATAATTTTTTAGTTAAATAATCTTTGTTATAATTTTAAATATTTTGTATGATGATGATAGTAAAATTTAAATTATTTTCATATAAACTATTTATGTTAAGTAGATATTGCAAAAGCACGAGCATAACAACTAGTAAAGTTTCAGAATGGTTATTAGAAGACGTATAGTTTTAAATCGTTCTTCATCTTACGAGTTGAATTTTATAATCATCATTATAAAAAATGATTAAAATAGTAGTCAAGATCATTTATAAAAGAAATTATCTTATAATCAAATACTATTTGATCCTTTGATCACTCGTTTATCATTTAACGACTGAAACTAATCTATACTAAATTGACCAAGATAACGATATCTAATTGAAGTCAAACTTTGATAGTATGCTATAAATATTATCGAGATCATCGTTGTAAATTTTTGAATCTATCGAAGGTCTCCATCTATCAGATCATCGCATCATCGTTCGTGATCGTCGAAATCAAATTTTTTTGATCGATGAAGCTAGGGCCATCGGATCAAGGCGACCTTTTGCGATGATACTCTAATGATAATTATTTAGATAATGAACGATAAAGATGGACATTAAATTTTAAAATTATATAATATTTAAAAAAAATATGATAGTAGTTATAATTAATCGCTGTCATAAATAAGCTTATAACAGCGGTTCCTACTAACTGTTGCTATAGGTACGACTTATGACAACGATTTTACTAACCGCTGCTATAAATCTGACCTATGGTAGCAGTTACAATAAACAATGAACCGCTGCCATAGGTTCGATCTATAGCAGCAGTTAACGAAAATCGCTACCATAGAATCTATGGCAGTAATTTTGAAAATCGTTGCCATAGTATGCACTGCCATAGATCTTTTTGGTAGTAGTGTGACAAAGTGCCGAGTATGTGCAGCCTACGAGAGAGAGAAGCAACAAGTGCATAGTATTCGATGAGGAGGCTATGAGGGTGGAGCATCTTGTAGCTTCTATAAGTCTCCTTGGGATTCTGAGGGAGCTTTTGTGAGGGTAGATTCTAGTTGAGAGATTTATGTACGATGAGTTGAGAGTGGGTATTCTCCTCTTGTACCTATTTTTTTCTTTCATAGTAAAGCTTTGCATGCCCCATGGATGGCGAGCCTTTAGGCTGATCCACGTACTTGATTATTTTCTTATTTTATTTCTTTCTTCTTTCTGTCAATAATTTGGTACTAGATCCTTAACAAGCGGTATCAGAGTAGTTGATATCCCAAAAGTTTGGTATCAGAATGAGTTGATACCATAATAATTGATATCAGATTCAGATAGTATCGGAGTGTAGATTGTAGCAGTGGATAGAGATTGAAAAATATGGAGAAGACAAGCACAATTAAGGTAGAGATCAATAGGTTCAATGGGAAGGGCAATTTCTCCTTGTGGCAAGCAAGGATAAAGGATGTCCTTATTCAACATGGGTTGATCGACACTTTCTTGTATGACGAGATGTCAGCCACCATAGAGGTGAAGGATTGAAAGCGGATCCAGATGCAGATGGTGAGTATGATCCGCTTGTACCTAGCGGATAATGTGGTGATCTATGTATTTTGCGAGACTTCTCCGACGATACTATGATTGAAGCTTGAGAAGTTATACATGGTAAAGTCACTTACCAACATACTATTTTTTTAAGATAGTTCTACCAGCTGTGGATGGACGAAGGCTAGAGCGTGCGAGTGCATCTATCCAACTTTTAGAAGATCCTCACCGACCTCCTCAGTGTTGGTGAAAAAGTTAAGAAGAAGACTAGGAAATTGGTCTTGCTAGCATTGCTCCCCCTTCGTATGAGTTCTTGGTGATTGCTCTTCTAGTAAAAAAGAGCACCATCAAGATAGATGAGGTCACTATAGTGATACTCTAGAATGAGATTCTTAGGAGGAAGAATCTAGCTTCGAGCTCATATGGCGGCAACTCAGCTTTGACGATTTTTGGAAGAGTAGAAGGTAGTAGATGGAGTGACAGAGGATTGCGAAGAGGATGATCTAGGTCCAAGATGAGGGATCCTAGCAAGATCAAATGCTATAGGTGTGATGAGTTTGGACATCGAGTCAAGAATTATTCACAACTCAGGGATCGGACAAAGGCTACTTGGCGATGGCCAGTAACGATACAAAAGATAGTGATGATGTTCTTCTGATTACTGATGAGGTATCTACTTTTTTCTTCTAGTGAAATATGGATGCTGCTTGTTCCTATTATGTATGTTGCAAAGAGAAGATGTTTGACTCCTTGAAGATCGGTAAGGGTACTGTATTCCTGCTAGACGGATCAAACTGTGAGATCAAGGGCAGGAGGACGGTCAGCATGAAGCTTCATTATGGAATAGTAAAAAAGTTGGATGAGGTCCGATATATATCCATTTTTAAGAAGAATCTAATCTCACTAAGCAAACTGGATTCGATTAGCTTCAAATAAAAAGCTGATGGGGGAATCCTGAAGGCCATGCATGGCAGTAGGGTGGTGCTAAGAGAAAAAAAATATGGAGGACATTATCTCATGTCAGGAAGCCCAGTGCGAGGTGAAGGTGGATCGGACACGAGATGGGAGACTTGAAAGGATGAGAGACCATGTCGTAGAGTGAAATTCCTATTGCCTCAGGAGAATTCTTCGAGCAGGTCTTTGATCAAAGTAGATACAGCCTATTGATGGAGGTAGGATTGAGCGGCTTGGCTCAACTCCCACATTTATTCATCCATAATCAATAGGCATGCCCCAAGGTATGGGGGCAAGATGGATTACAAGCTCTCAAATTCAGGTGGAGGTCGAATATCGAGTTGAGATGGAGATTGTTAGGATTTGACGTCTCGAATTCGATCCATAATAAGAAGAGAATCAATTTTCAGCATAGCAATCGGACTGGCTCGAATTGAGATCGAGCTGGCTCGAATCACAGCCGAGCTGGCTCGATCAGGTAGGCAGACAAGAGTCCGGATGAGATGCAGTGAGCCAGTTCAACCCTTGATCGAGCCAGCTTGACAGAGGCGAATAGAACACGATGGAATTTTTTTCTATTTGGACTTGGATTATGATTAATCCAAGGAGTCTAAGAGAGTTGCATGTGGATCATAGGATCCAGTGGTCATGAAGGATTACGGTCATGATCTGAAGATCGAAAAATATTCTAAGACTCCATTAAGAATATGTTCGACTCATATTAGGAGAACGAGCTCTGTTAGGATTTCTGTGAACTACTGAGAAGATGATTCTTATCCTATTTAAAGGGCAGAGGTGTTGTGGAGTAGAAAAAGATGGTGTGTGTGACGTAAGAGGCACGTAGAGAGGCTTAGGCAGCCGTCAAGAGAAGCTTGTCAGAGCGTCGAGTACGTGCAGCCCATGAGAGAGAAAAATAATAAGTGCATAGCATCCGACGAGGAGGTTATGAGTGTAGAGCATCTTGTAGCTTCTATGGATCTTCTTAGAATTCTGAGAGAGCTTTTGTGAAGATAGCTTCTAGTTGAGAGATATTTATGTACAGTGAGTTGAGAGTGGGTGTTCTCCTCTTGTACCTATTTTTTTCTTTCATAGTGAAGCTTTGCATGCCCCGTGGAGGCAAGTCTTTAGGCTGATCCACATACTTGATTATTTTTTTATTTTATTTTTTTTTTCTTTCTACCATAATAATTTGGTACTAGATCCTTAACAAGCGGCATCAGAGTAGCTGATATCCCAATAGTTTGGTATTAGAGTGAGTTGATACCACAACACTGGCAAAGTGGATGGATTTTACTCCAATATATAAGACAGCTTTTCAAAATCCAAAATGATTTTATAGTTCCTAAGCCAGTCCTTAAAATTAGATCCAATCAATCTGTGGGTATCTAGGATTCGGACTAGTCGGTTGGATGCTGATATTTTTCTATAGAGAGTTAAAATTTTTAGTTAAATTTTATAATTAGACTTGACCAATTTATTTAGAAGTTTTATTTTTAAATAAATTAGACTTTCATTATTTACTCGGATTCCTATACTTTCTAGACAGATATACGAAAATCTTCACGATCAAAGATTTCTAGTGGATGGTGGGTCCCATCGACTAGCTCACCATCTCATCTAATAGTTATTGATGATGGATCAGTCAATGAGTGGATAACTCTATCCAATGATTCTCTAATCATGATGCATCCAAAATAGATCTCTAATTCATGAAGCTCATCATGCTCAGAATATTGCTCCACTTCTTATTTAAATTAGACCCACTATTTGCACGAGTTAGATTTCTGATTGGGTCCTTCACGGTATTCAAAATATTGAGTCGAACCCATCCTCCAACCTGTAGCATCCAATGCCTAATAGATATGGTTGCATCTTTTCGGTGCAACTGAACCACTATAACCAGTCGAGAACAATCAACCCTGGAAAGGGCCCGCATATTTACAATGGTGGAAGATCTTTGACTTAATATTTTCTTAGAAAGATTTGATTTAGATCTCTTTAAACTTGACTTAGTCATAATAATTATGACTAACCTAGTGGCATGGGTTAGCTCGAATCGTTAGCCACCTCAAATTAGAACTGGATCAATCCAAATGACCAGATAAGTGAGACCGATGGAAGGGATATGCCATTAACTCGACAAGAATGCATTCAGATCGAGTAGCTCCCAATTAAAAATTAGTCGATCATATCTGCCTAACTTATTTTAGAAATCGAATTATCAAACCAGAACCAATCAGGTTAGCCTACAATCTAGGCTCAAACTGCAAAGCCAAATTAGGTCTTGACTTGGTCGACCATATGTGACTGTGAATCGATCTTGATCCAAATTTAATCCTATTAGACTGGTCAATTTTAAGCACTCTTAATCCCATCTAACTAACTCTTGATTCGATTTGATCAACCACTAGACCTAATTGAGTTACCCAAGCTCGAACCTAAATTTATGAAGATGTCTTAGATCTGAAAATTTATAATTTTTAGACCTAATTGATTTCATAATCTTAATTCTTAATTAAGTTTAGATTTATAAATAAAATATGTATCAAAATCCTAGGATTTCAATATCTAGGATTTTGTAGATAAGTAAGTTCTGATTTCTGATTAAAAATGAATACGCAGTACCCCTATACACCATAAGAGCACCATATCGAATGAAAGGAGAGGATCTTTAAATCTTACTTTGCACTTATGACCGGATGGCTAAGGGGAACATCTTAATCAGAAATTTAATTTCTACTACAAAACTAGTTAGATCTAAATCATATATCACATATATAATTAATGATCTAACCTATACATGCTTCGCATACATCTCATGTATCAAAATTTAATTTACATATGCATACTTTCAAATCTGATATATCTAATATAACATCTTAAAAATAAAATTTTAATTGATCACATCATATAAAATTCTATTCTAGACTATAGATAGAATAATTTCATAAAGCTAGTCTAGGTATGCATAAGATATATTTTATATATTAAATTAAATTTTAATATACTAATTTTTAGATCTGATTATAACTCTTATAATATCTAAAAATATCAATTTAACAATAATTTAAATGATCATATTAAAAGATAATTATTCTAAACTATACATAGAACTATTTTGTAACCTAGTCTAGTCATGCATCTCATACATTAATATATATCAGTATATATAATTAATTTTTAATTAATCTTTTGATTTTAGATCTGATTACATCTGATGTGATATCTAAAATTACTAATATTAGATTAAAATAAAAATAAAAATTAAATCAGAATCTGATATGAAGAACTATAAATGCAGTTCTGATATCAGTTGAAGAAAAATCAGTATTTTCCACCACAGGATCATTTAGATCTGACTAGATCTAAAGTAGATTTTTATCAAAAAAATCTATTCAATCTAATCAGATCTAAGAGTTCTCAGATCTAATCTTAATAATCTAATATTAAAAATAAAAATTAAATTAAAATAGAAATATTAGATGTTATCTTTTCAGGATAGACTATTATCCTGACGATGATCTGTGCAAGTCTGAGGTCCTGGATCAAGTCACGCACGTGCCTGACCTCTACTGAAGTCCACTCGGACTGGATCTGGATGTGCTCTCCTTCCAGATCTGATCTTTAAAATTAGATCTGAATCTAATTTATAGAGCCTTCAAAATAAAATTGAAGGCAGCGTGCTCGTCTCATAAATATGTCATCTCTTTTCCTTGAAACCTTGCGCCAATTGCCTTGGATCTTCTGGAATTTTATCCAACCTGTTGGGCATGAAGAAGAGGGAGAGAAGGAGGAAGAAAGGGCATGGAGATAGAGGGGGCGGCAGCCTTGGGGTGTGGGTCAAAAAATAGAACTTAAAATTCTAGGCGCATGAGGTGTTTAAATAGACCTCCATGCACCATGTAGCGCCATGCAGCCTCAACGAATCTCATTCATTGATTTATTCAGATCTTAATCTAATTGATAGAGTGATGTCATCTGATCCAATCAGATTAGAGTCCCTCAAAAATCTACTTAAGTGGTGCCATAGATGGATAAACCCAAATAGGTAAGTGCTTAGGATTTTGATCATATAAAAAACCTAGAGTTTCAAGGTCATGGGACTCTTCCCATATGGGGCTGGCCCTTTCCTTTATTTCTTTGTGAGAAAGCATTGGGGCGTGCACCCTAGATAAAATATAGGGGGCACATGCCTCCTCTATTTTCTTTCTTGCATATGGGTCCACATTTGACCCTATGTCTTAACAGGCAATAGGAATTGGCAGATGGTGACAAGAATTAGCAGGTTATGTCTTATTTTTATTTGATGGATTATGATAATCCTTTTCTGATATGAACAAGCTCTAGTTAGACAAGCATAAATCCATACAGGATTCCTGAATGAGCCCAAATCAATTTGGCTCAGTTGAGATGAACCAAAAAGACTATAGAAGGAGAAAATTAGGTTCAATCATGTGCTAGCATGATTTTCTTGAACCTAATTGAATCTAATTCAAATCAATTGAATTGGCTTAGCCCAATTAATCACATCTAAACTCAAATTCTTGTTTGTGTGATCCAGTTAGATTTAGTTCTGTATGGTCATAAGATATATCATGATCTCTATCATCGACATCATCGAAACATCTTTCGATGGATCAGAACTTTTTCGATTCACACAATTAGAATGATCGATCATCAAGATTATTCTAATTACTTCCAAAATCCATCAGTGACACCTAACAGTATATGGTGGCAATCCATCAGAATCAAAAGCGAACCTCTTGGTGCAGCTATCTGTATGATTGGGTTAAGGTGAACTTGTCAAACCCAATATCCGTCATATGAATGAATCATTCGATTCGAGTCCAATGTGAAATCCTAATAGAAAATTTTTTTCTATTATTTTACTCTGCCATGACCATGGGCTTAAGGACTCGATCTTATGATCGTCATAGGACTATTCCTTCATTACCGAGATTGATAGATCCTATCTTAGTGCAATTCAGTTCCTACAATGAATTGTTACAGCCAATATACACCTTAGAATTCCGAATGACTAGGAGATCGAGTTATGATATAGTCAAACGATAACACACTCAAGGTGAACTGTCGATACACCTCAGATAAAAAAACTAGATACACAACTATAGCATCGAGCTAGTCATCGACGAGAATGTAAACTTTCTTATGACTGCTTGAGGTGGTCATGCTCAGTACCCTCGTTCTCTAATGAGTATCTATACTCTTGTTTCGGTGTCTCCACATTGTAAACTTAAAACTCATCTATCCTAAGAAAACGATCGTACACCAATCTTCTGGATCGATCACCATCCTCATGATAATTCTATAGTCGAAAATAGTTTATGAGTTAATTATAAAAATTCATATTTTAAATTTTTAATTTTTGAAAATATGAATTGTTATTACTATTAACTCAAAGAATATATTACAGATACTATGTACATAATATGATAGAATAAAATAATTTTTTTATTAATTTTTAAATTAAAATTATAAAATTATTCTTAGAAGTGTATTATAAATGTCAGCCGGTCTGGCTTTTAGAACACACATTTAATAAAAATAAGATTAACTTTTGTCTCTAAGGAAAGATTAGCCTCAAATACAATAAAGAATTACGGTCCTTTAATACGTATATGTAAACAACATATTGGTTTCCCTCCCACCTCACTAAAGAAATGGCCATTGATATCAGAGAAATGCCAGCGTATTATAAGATTATGACCTACTTGTCTCAACAAGGGGTGCTATCCGGTTGGGTTGGATTCGGATTTTATTAGACTTAGACACATGCATATTAAGGTTCTGGATTTAACTTTTGTTCCATACCCGAACTATTGAAAGATTGGGTCGGATCCGACTTTGGGTAATAAAAGGTTTGTGGGGTTTAGGTAGGGTGGAAGTCCCATTGAGTATTAAATTTTACATTTTGAAGAGTTGATAAATAAGCAATGCTTTAAAAATGTTATCAATGTCAAATACTACAGTAATTAAATCATAGACAACAAGTACTTGATGGCTAATTATATGATAAATAATGGACTAAGATTTAAAAATTAATATTTTATTTAGAAAATACTCAAACATGCTCTAAGATGTCATTATTTTTTACCTTTTAAATTAAAAGATATATAAGTAAATATACTGTTATATATAATATTTGTATATGTATTTATGTATGTATACATATGTGTCTGCATATATATATATATATATATATATATGATGCACATCTCTATGTAACAAAAGACGTACATGCGGGGTTAAGGTTGGATTGGGTATAGAAAAACGTAAACCCAAATTCAATCCAGAAATTTCAATGGATTTGACTTTGATTCCATAACCAACCTGTTCAGCATCTGAGTTTAGGTCAAGTCCAAGTTTAGCATCGAGCTGTTTAGTCGAGCAACAATCCTAATCTCACTTGCTGATATGAGAGTTTACAAACTTGGATCGTGTAAGTTTTTTACTAGGAAGCTGGGTAGACCGTTAACAACACGTCTTTGAGCAATATCAGGCATAGCTAATAGAGAACATTTTAAGTTTTTGAATTGAAAAGTTGTAATTTCTCCAAAAAAAAAAAAAGAGAGGAATAATTATATATATATATATATATATATATATATATATATATATATATATATATATATATATATATATATATATATATATATATATATTAACTTTAGAACAGGTTTCTCCAAACTGTTGGTAACATCTCGGTATAATGAAAAGTGATATTGCTATAATGACCATACGAATTAGTAAATGAAAAAGGAATAATGTAAATGCATGGCAAAGTAATTGTTTGGAGTATTGCCCGTATTTATAATCTACAATACGCCTTAGACACTTACACTAAAATGTTTAATTAAGGTTGGTACACAAATAATTTTAAAGCTTTCCAAACCTTGCATATCTTTTATACTCTCCAAAACAGCGAGTTAATAACTAACCAATTGTCAAAGCACTTGCCATCAGCATCATCGTAGACGAGCGAGCTCGCGCCATTTGCCAACATGGTTCCTAATTCACAAGTTCTTGCACAAGTCTTCCATTGGTGATTTACTCTGATGTTCGTCGACACTACTTCCAAAACGTCGAAGCAAGTAGGAGACGGCTAAACCTAGGTAAAAGAAGCAAAAAAAAGGGGCTAACGCAATTTTTATTTCAACTGCTCTTAATATCTCCATGACTAAATTTCCAGGAGTGCCATGTTTGTATATGTTCTACTCAGTTAATCATTTAATTTATTTCAATCTGTCGTAGCTTAAATTAGATTATCTATTGGATAAAATGATCGGCTTCATATCTATATTCTTGATTTATTTAATAAATAGAATAAATTTAGATTGATAGAATTTTTTGATCTATTCCCAATCTGTATCTTATCCGATCTCATCAAATTGCCATCCTTATTCTATTATCATGTCAATTTTTGTCGGCGAACGTCCGCTCTCACAACGATGGAGTTAACGTGACACAAAAAAAAACGGAAGTCGACATGGGTTAGCTCCTTTTAACCTTTTACCAGCCACGAGAGGGACAATAAATGCCGTCGTAGCCAAACGTTCCGTGCATTGATATGTGGTGTCTAGCATTTCATTCTCGTACCATTCCACAAAGGGATGGATGAGAAAATTTTCTACCATTGCAGATAAGATTGGCACAATCGAGCGGGCACCATCCAAAATCTCTTTTTCCTACTCCTACGTGTTAATAATAATGCAACTAGATTACAATAACACGAGAAATTTAGGATCCATTAAGTATTATTATTGATTTTATTTTTTTTCCTACAAATAAATGAAATAGTATATTTGTAGATCGACGTTGAAGATAGTCTTTGCCCAAAACTTCCCCTAATCCCATATTTAGTTTTATTTTTTTCTAAACAATAATTATTTACTCCCACGTACTAAAAAATTCTACAAAGATGACCTTCACCTAGCTCACTTCCTGAAAACAAAAACGGAAAATAAAAGTGACCCCTAGAGATAGCAGCTGTGAAAGTAATCTATCCACAAGATTTGCAATCATAGAATTCTTCGCTTGTTCCACTTAATTTTTACCAGGGATTATCATTATCTTTTTACATTAAAAAAAAAAAAAAGTCTTAATGTTGTCTACCGCGAAACCTATTACCATGCTTGGGTCTTTTGATCTCACCTGCATTATTTTTTTAATGGTTTCGTGGCCAAGTATGCATGGGAAAAAAAAGAAGAAAAGAATCAGAAAAAAAGACTTAAAAAACATAATCGTAATGAACTGGGACGGCTTCATAATTTAAGGAAAAATACGGCAGCGCAGCATCTAAAGCCGGCGGTCCCGCACATTTTTTGATGCTCCCCGCCCACCAGGCAATACCGAATAACCCTAACCCCCCATTGCAGCCACCATACTCGATACGTACAGGTAAGTCCGCATGGTTTTAAGAAATATGCGACTATATACCCTACCTCGTCCGGGACGGCGGCTAAACAGAAAGCCGCTCTGGGGGCTTCCTGTACCGGAACAACTCGGAATCTCCCCTACTGTCGTCGCCCTCGTCGAAGTTGAGGGCGTAGCTGAGAGGGTCGTACCGGAACCCACCGGCGCGGCGGCGGGGCCCCCGGATCCGGGACACGATGCTCCGGCACCTCTCCTGGAGCTCCGGGAGCTCCTTCGCCTTCGAGCGGAGCCATGTCGACGATGATCGGAGCAGCGACGCCGGCCGAACCTCCTCCGGGGGACCACCGGCGCCGCCGAAGCAGAAGGAGAAGAAGGCCGAGCAGCGGAACTTCTTCTTGCGAGAGGATGGAGGAGAGGTGGAGACGCCGGAGCGGCGATCGCACCTCATGGTGGTGCTCTGCTTGAGCGTTAGGGTTAGGTTTCGAGACGCCGGAGCGATAAACCGTAAAAATGGAGTTAAGAGCTAAAGATGGGGGGGGGAGGAAGTGGATCGATTTGCGGCAGGCGTTGGAAGGAAAAATCGGGACTTTTTTTTTTTTAAAAAAAAAGATAAATACGGTTATGAATGGTAACGGACGCCAAATCCTGAGGTTTCTGCGCGCCACTCGTGCTCTCACGTAAGACGAGGCCGATGCGACTCCCTCGAGTCCTTATATTTCTCGGATGTCTAACAAAAATCTAGTTAGCATAAAAGGCTAAGAGGCTGATCCGTCTTATGACCAGTGGATCTTGCAGGGATAAATCGCAAAACCAGTTATTTGGGAGGATGATAAATATCTCCTCCTACAAGTAAGTTTAGTGACTACTCTAAAATATGAGAAATCATCTCTTACACAAGATGTATGATGTACCGTACTATTTTTTTTTTTTTTTTTTCTATATGTTTTCATCATGTAGCTTATCTCAAATTTCTCTCATTTGGTATTGAATTATTTCTATATTGCACCGTTCAGATGGTGCACCAAATATAAGACAATTTTTTTTAAAAAAATAAAAATATAGAATATAATTTCTTCTAGAATATATTTAGTTCAAGAAAAAAATAATTATAATTATAATTATTTATTTTTATTTAATTGTAATTTATAAAATAATTTTAGATATTAAGAAAAATGCATGAGTGATATCTTTATGTCGAATAACTTTCGATCGTTTTTTTATAAAAGTACTTATGCTGTTGTAAATAAGTGATATAAATTCTATCAAAAAAAATAAAATAATTATTTCTTATTTACATATATTTTTAATTCAACTACTTTTGAGGCATTGAGCTCCACAAAATCCTATAGCCTACCTTATTTCCTAAACAAATGTTGCTTTTAATTTTATTTGTCTATCCATCCAATTTACTTTACTTTGCTTCTAAAACAAATATTGCTCAATCCATTTATTGATTGATGGTATCCCTCCTGACGCCAACTTAAGTGGAAGAATTATTTTTGATAATATTCATCATATCTTTTTATTATTATTATTATTATTTTGAGAAGACACCATGTTAATTATATTGAAGCGATTCACAAGGATGCATTAGATATGAACCATTATAATTGTAGCAACTTTCATAATACTCAATGAAATGGGGATGCTTTTTAGTATATACGTAAATTATAGCTTTTAGAAAGTGTTTTGCTTCTTGTTCTATCATAGATTAAGAGATATGCTTTTTTAATTATTTTACATCTCTTTTTTTCTTTGGCTTTGAGAGCACAAATATTGGATAGCATTGTAGGTGAATTTTAAAACCAAATCCAAAAACTATCAAAACTCAAACCAGTTATACTTGTATTTATACTGTTACAATTGGGGACTTTGCTGCTAAAAAACATCCACCATGCTAGAAACATGTTCTCTTTTGAGATTTATATTTGTTATTTCTGAACTAATGCTTATGCATTTATTTTGCTCATGCAAGCAGCATGATAAATTATTTAGGATGCAGCAAATTTTAAACCACACGCAACTTGGGTAGCATATTGATATAGCACCATGTCTGATGCTTCCTTTATAAACAACTAGTATTGTAAGGTTTATCTTGCAACAATATTATTAGCTCTAAAATAATATACAATCTTGCTCAAAATATTAAAATTTTGTTCTGCAACCATAGCTTTTCTTCTTCTTCTTCTTCTTCTTCTTTTAATTTTTAAAAAAAGCAACTCCAGCAATGAAATTGTACCCTCGGAAGGATAATACAAAATATTTGCCTTTTATTTAAGTATATAGTAATATTGAGCATCTCTCTAGCCTTAGGCATATGCCTTAGTATTGGCAACCAAATAGGTTTCCATTGCCTAGGACATGTTGACAAACCTCTATTTAATCTCAATTTTCTCCTCCTCTCTGATTGGCTCATCATTAGTAGTATGATACTTCATGATAAACTTGTCATTGTAGGATGGCTTAAGTTTATAGCTTGATGAATATAGCTTAAAATATGATTCAAAATGTGGCCTTTTTCAATTGCAGTCATCTGTAAATAGAGATTCTTATGATCCATCACATCTATGCGGTCCATCAAAGATTTGACTGCTTTTGCAACATTTTATTCTTTTGAAGCAATAGATATTTATAGAGAGAGAAATAATGTAGTTGATTAGGGTACGTCATATGTGGCCAATTATATACAAACTATTTTATAGGCTTCTACTTCCATGGCTCCCGTTCAGCACATTTTAATTACATGCTGATTCTCATGATTGTGTTTACTCATGGATAACAAAATAAATATCTGATTTTATCAAAAAATAAAATAATCTAGCTGCACCCAAAACCCTGCTGCTTAACGGAGGTGGTGGAAGGTGGATAGCAGTGAATGGATAGAAAGATTAATCACGATGTCCCAACAGGGAGAATTACATGACAATTTACCGAGTCTACGTTAAATCATATTTTGGCGGTGGAAGGATAAGTTGCTTGCTTTTATGAGGATTGGCAACATGGCCAGCTGGTTAGATAGGATTGACGATGACGGGAGGCCGGCAGGTGAAATGCTGGATGGTAAATGTTATCATTTATTAAAATAAGTAGCAGTAAAATGTTGGATAACAATTGTTATGTTCGTTTTATAAAAGCAATTATAATAGAAAAAAAGGCTAGCTGGAATTGCTTTAACGCTTTAACAGCCACAATCTTGGCTTCCCATCCCGTTATAAATTTATAATAGAATATAGGATGCGGAGTGTTACGTCTTTTCTATAATAGCTGATCAGATAACGACCGTTATAACATTATAATAGCCATTTAAAAATTGTTGTCTTCCCACTGTAATAACATCTAGAATTATCAATATTAATTGCAAAGAAAATAACTAATTACAATCTTTATTTACCTAATCTTGTCTTAGACTAGATATTTGGGAATAAAATTAAAGCTATTATAATAGTCATCATTGGTCATTATAATAGAAAATAAAGGACAAAATTAAGTAGCTAAAATACCACGTTATTACTGAAAGATAGCAATATTATTCAAAAAAAAATTAAGATCCCAATAATACTATTTTATGCAAGAGAAAAATTTAGATGAAAGATATAATTTCTATTTTCATGACGGCATTCGTCAAAAAAAAAATTGCCAAGCAATGGGAGTTAGTTAACTGTCTATAAATTAATACCCGGTGGCCTCTCAAACATCATTCCGGAAGTTGCTAATATAATAGTTGTAATAATTTTGGAAAACATATAATGGCTGTAATTGGAAACCAAACAGACGATTTTTACCTACGGGAAGATAATTTTTTTTTTATGGTTCCAACTCCTCCATCTCCTTGAACGATCTCACAGCTTCCTTTGTACTCCGGTGAAAGCTTAGGCATCAAATTGACAACGTCAAGAACGCTGGACTTCCAGAATCTTTCTGGGGAGACGGTGAAGAGAATATCATCCATTAAGAAGGTCAAGACAATTTTGATATTGGAAATTGCTTATAAAATGAAATAAATTTACAAGATTGATAAGCTAAGGGGGTGGAAGATGCGTGCAAGCAGAGTGGTAAGGGAGGGTATTTATAGATACTGTTGGTGCAGAAATTGATAGTCGTCGGATCCAACTGGAGCAAAGATGGACGAGATCGCCATCGAGGACCTGTAAAATAAAGTTCCATTCGGAGTCGGTGGAGGATGGCTCCGACAGGACCCTTCGACGATCAAGTCAGCTCTGTCCAACAGGAATGGAGTGCTCAGAGATGAGTTCTACAGAGTTTAGAGAAGGGGAGGAGAGCTTAGAGCTAGCGTTTCTGAAGGATCCTTTTTATAGGCGGAGCTTGATGGAGACAGCTGCAGCTGTCAGATAGCGGATCGCTCGAGATTCGACGGAGTCAGTCCCGGAGGAAGACGCCGTCTGCAGTGCCGCCTGCAACAGGTTGATGGTGACAGCCATCACCGTCTGATAGCAGATCACTGTCACCTACAGCGGACTGATGGTGATGGCTGCAGCCATCTGATACTGGACCACTCGGGACCGAATGGAGGGTTGAAAAGCTTTGACGTGTACCCATTTCGGAGGAGTTCGGACTTCCAAAGGGAATATGGCTGGAGAGGCTCGTTCGAGAGGAACAATAGCTGAAGGAGCTCAGAAGAAGTTTGGCTTCCGTAGGCGTCCGTCTGAAGGAGGGATCTAGGAATCCGGTCGAAGGAGGTGTCTGGGAGGAGTCCGGCTCTTGAAGAGGTCCAGCCGAGGGGATGTCTGGGAAGAGTCCGATTGGAGTTCGGCTTCTGAGGAGTTCGGCCACTAAGAAGTTTGGCCGCTGAGGAGTTCAGCTCTTGAGGAAGTTCGATCGAGGGGACGTCTGGGAGGAGTCCGACTGGAGTTTGGCTGCTAAGGAGTTCGGTCGAATGAGCTCGGCCTCTAAAGAGCTCGGTCGGCTGAAGGAGTTTAGCTAAGGCTCGTCTGCTGAAGCTCTTCCGTGACTACCGATTGCACCAGTCTGAGCATCAGACTGAACTTCGACGGAAGCGGAGTTTATCTCCAACAATAGTTTTCCCACTCCTAAATTTAAAATTTGAAGGAAGGGAGTACCGAAACAGGCGACCGTTGAAGTTCTTTTCCGAACTCTGCATTTGTTGAAGTTGAAACTCGGAAAGATCTCTTCTTCAGTTGAGGTTGAAGTTGATCTCGTCTCTGGTGGTCGAGATCGGGGGTTGAGCTCCTCGGGGGCGATATTATCTCCTGTAGCCGAGGTTGGCTCAGACCCTCAAGGAAGATCTCATCTTCCGCGGTCGAGGTTGATGCGGACGCTCGAAAGAGATCTTATCTCCTACAGCTGAGTTTGCCTCGGGGGTGATCTTATCTCCTGCAGCCGAGTTTGCCTCGGAGGAAATCTTATCTTTTGTAGCCAAAGTTGGCCCGGACCCTCAGGAAAGATCTTATCTCCTATGGTTGAGGTTGCTCCGGGGGAGATCTTATCTCCTGCAGCCGAGGTTGATGCGGGCGCTTGGAAGAGATTTTATCTCCTACAGTTGAGTTTGCCTCAGAAGAGATCTTATCTCTTGCAAGCCGAAGTTGGCCCAGACCCTCAGGAGAGATCTTATCTTCTGCGGTCGAGGTTGCCTCGGAGGAGATCTTATCTTCTGCGGTCGAGGTTGATGCGGACACTCAGAGAAGATCTTATCTCCTGCCTGCAGTCGAGTTTGCCTTGGGGGAGATCTTATCTCCTGCAGTCGAGTCTGCCTCGGGGGAGATCTTATCTTCTATAGCCGAGTTAGCCCGGACCCTCAGGAAAGATCTTATCTCCTATGGTCGAGGTTACCTCGGAAGAGATCTTATTTCCTGCGGTCGAGGTTGATGTGGATGCTCGAGGGAGATCTTATCTCCTGCAGCCGAGGTTGATGCGGGCACTCAGGAGAGATCTTATCTCCTGCAGTCGAATTTATCTCGGGAAAGATTTTATCTCCTGCAGCCGAGTCTGCCTCGGGAGAGATCTTATCTCCTGCAGTCGAGGTTGATGCGGGTGCTCAGGAGAGATCTTATCTCCTGCAGCCGAGTCTGCCTCGGAGAAGATCTTATCTCCTACAGCCGAAGTTAGCCCGAACTCGCAGGGGAGATCTTATCTCTTCGGTCGAGGTTGCCTCGGAGGAGATCTTATCTCCTGCGGTCGAGGTTGATGCGGACGCTCGGGGGATCTTATCTCCTGCAGCCAAGGTTTCCTCGAAGGAGATCTTATCTTCTGCAGCCGAAGTTGGTCCAGACCCTCAGGAGAGATCTTATCTTCTGCGGTCGAGATTGCCTCAGAGAAGATCTTATCTCCTATGGCCGAGGTTGATGTGAACGCTCGGGGGAGATCTTATCTCCTGCAGTCAAGATTGCCTCAGAGAAGATCTTATCTCCTGCAGTCAAAGTTGGCCTGGACCCTCAGGGGAGATCTTATCTCCTACGACCAAGGTTGCCTCGGGGAAGATCTTATCTCCTGCAGCCGAGATTGAAGAACTTTGATCGGCTCATGTTGGGACGAGGTTCTCATCCCGTTCTTAACACGGCCACCATCGACTGCTTCTTCCCCATCACCATATAGTTTTTGCATCAAAGAATAATAATAATACGAAAATAAAGCAGCTTTATTAAAGGAAGATTACTGGTAATACATCTTCAGACTTTCTGAGTTTCAAGATCGTGAAAGCATCATCCCTTTGAGCTCCTTCAAGTGATAAGTACCAGGTCGGATGACCTCCACCACTTCATATGGGCCTTCCCAATTAGGGGCAAACTTTTTCTGACTTTGAGACTGAGAGACAGTGACTCATCGAAGCACTAAGTCTTCCACTCTGAACGTCTTATTTCTAACTCTGGAGTTGTAGTACTGGGCCATCTTCCGTCTATAGGTTGCCATCTAGATGCGGGCTTCCTCCCTTTTTTCTTCCAGCAGGTCGAGATTGACTCTGAGGTTCTGCGGGTTGCGATGCTCGTTGAAGCCCATGACTCATGCAGATGGAAGCTTGAGCTCGATCGGGATAACCGCCTCTGTACCGAAGGCCAAGGCAAAGGATGTTTCTCCGGTCGGTACCCTTTGTGTAGTTTGGTATGCTTAGAGGACGTGGTAGAGTTCGTCCACCTAGGCTCCCTTTGTCTTGTCGAGCCTTATTTTGATACCTTATAACAGAGTCTGGTTGGTCACCTCAGCTTTCCCATTGGCCTATGGGTGAGCCACCGATGTGAAGTGGTGGAAGATGTTTAGTCCTTCGCAGAACTCGGCGAACCTTACCCCAGCGAACTATCGTCCATTATCGATTATAAAGGTTCGGGGCAGATCGAACCAGCAGACTAGTGACTTTCAAATGAAGTTCTGCACCTTGACCTCGATAATCTTCACTAGTGGTTCGGCTTCGACCCACTTGGTGAAATAGTCGATCACGACTAGGAGGAACTTCTACTATTCGAACGCCATCAGAAAGGGGCTGAGTATGTCCATTTTTCATTGCACAAATGATCAAGGTAAGCTTAGTGGAGCAAGTTCGGATGTCGGCTGCCTTTGTACGCGGGCATTCTTCTGACAACGGTCGCACTTCTTCACATATTCCATGAAATCATGAAATAAGGTCGGCCAGTAGTACCCTTATTGAAGTAGTCTTTGCGACAGGGATCTAACTCCTACATGACTTCTGTAGAGTTCTTCATGCACCTCCCACAGTGTGAGGTTGGCCTCTAAAGGTCGGAGACATCTCAGCAGCGAGAGAAAGTATGACCTCTTATACAGCCTACCTTCATATAGAACATAGCGGAAGATTTGATTCCTGAGCTTTCGAGCTTCTTTTGAATCATGAGAAAGGATCCCCTCCTTGAGGTAAGCGACCAACAGGTCGATCCAGCTTGGCTCGAATTCTAGGATTGGGCACTTCAGAGTCTCCAAAAATACTTCTTTGAGCAGTTCAGTTGGGGCTAAAGTGGCCACCTTAGAGAGAAGATCGGCTCTTGCATTTTTCGTCCTCGAAATCCATTGAATGCCAAAACTATCGAATGCCAGAGTCAAATCCCTCACTTTCTCAAGGTATCTCATCATGCTTTCCTTCCGTACTTTGTAGCTGTCATTAACTTGGTCGACCATCAGCTGAGAATCGCTGTCAACTTGAAGTCGATCTACTTTTAATTTTTTTGCTATTTTTAATCCGACGATTAGTGCTTCGTATTCGGCCCCATTATTGGTTATAGGGAACTCGAAGCGTAGTGCGTACTCGGCAACGACTCCCTCAGGACTGACCAAGACCAGCCCCGCACTAGCTCCAGCAGAGTTGGATGAACCATCTACGTGTAAAGCCCAGGTGCCTTCGGGGAGGTTGGCGCTTTCCTTGGAGAGGTTCGACTGTGATAGCAGGGCGCTGATTTCATTTTATTCAAGCTCGGCTTCAATTGGAATGGTGCATTCTAATATAAAATCTACCAATATCTGGGCCTTGATCGATGGT
Organism: Cocos nucifera; assembly: GCA_006176705.1. Taxonomy (NCBI): domain Eukaryota; kingdom Viridiplantae; phylum Streptophyta; class Magnoliopsida; order Arecales; family Arecaceae; genus Cocos; species Cocos nucifera. Next base: position 8,479 of record QRFJ01000813.1, on the reverse strand, counting down.
CGGAGCTGGCAGTTGATGTCGAACTCTATGAGCTTGATTGTCCATTTTGCGATTCTTTCGAAAGCATCCGCTCAGTGAAGGACTGCTTTTATTGGTTGGTCCGTGAGGACCGTTATAGTGTACTCCTGAAAATAAGGTCGAAGCCTCCTAGTAGCAATTAGAAGAGAGTAAGTTAGTTTTTCTAACCTAGAGTACCTAGTCTCCGCATCCCTCAAGACCCGGCTCACGTAGTAGATCGATCGCTGCATCTTTGCTTCTTCCTTGACCAGGACTACCGTCAGGGCCACCAAGGAGACGGCTAGGTATAGGAATAATTCTTCTCTAGGTTTGGGCTTTGCCAGCAGTGGGGGTGAGCCGAGATAGTTTTTAAGCTTCTCGAATGCTTATTGGTACTCTGCCATCTAGCAGAAGTTCTTAGGTTGTCTAAGAGCTCGGAAGAAGGGCACACATCATTCGGCTGACCTTGAGACAAAGCGATTTAGGGATGCCATCTTTTCGGTCAGGCACTGAACTTTCTTGATTATCTTTGGAGCGGTCATCTCCTGAATGGCTCAGATTTTTTTGGGGTTTGCTTCGATTCTGCGTCTCAACACCATGAATCCCAAAAATTTTTTGGAGGTCATGCCAAAGGCACACTTGGTCAGGTTCAGTTTCATCTTATGCTTCCTGAGTGCACCGAAGGTCTCTTTAAGATCGATGAGATGGTCTATTGAAGCTCGACTTTTAACGGGCATGTCATCCACGTACACCTCTATGTTGCGATCGATCTGCTCCTTGAAGATCTTATTGACCAAATGTTGGTACGTTGCCCCTGCGTTCTTAAGTCCAAAGGGCATGACCCTATAATAATAAAGACCACGATCAGTAATGAAAGCGATCTTTTCTTTATCCTTGGGCGCCATCCGTATCTGGTTATAACCAAAAAAGGCATCCATAAAGATGAGAAGCTCATGGCCCGAGGTCGCGTCCATCAGTTGATCAATCCTAGGTAGAGGGTAGCTGTCTTTCAGGTAGGTCTTGTTCAGCTTTTTGAAGTCAACGCACATCCTTCACTTGTTGTTCACCTTTTTGATGAGGACCACGTTCGAGACCTAGGTCGGATAATTAACCTCCCGGATGAGTCCGGCTTTGAGGAGCTTATCTACTTCTTCGACGATTGCTTTCTGCCTCTCTGGGATGTGGTGGCGTATCTTTTCTTTTATCGGCCGATACCTCGAATCGACGGCCAATCGATGTTCCATGACCTCGGCGTCAATCTCCGGCATGTCTGCTGGGATCTAGGTGAAGACGTCTGCATTTCTTCTGAGGAAGGCGACGAGTTACTCCCGAACCTCGTCCACCAAGTTGGAGCTGATCTATACCGTGTGCTCCGAGTTTCCATCATTTAAGGGCACAGAGACGAGGTCCTCCATAGGCTCGCCCCGCTCCTCAGTGAGGTCATCGCGGACATTCAATCCATCAATGAGATAAGGGTCGGACCGTTCTCCTTCATGTAGGGCAATCGAGTAACGGTGCCTCGCTAGAGCCTGGTCTTCCCTGACCTCTTCGACCCCGCAACTCGTCGGAAACTTCATATTCAAATAGGTTGATACCACCGCCCAAAGCGCATTTAGACTAGGTCGGTCTAGAATGGTGTTATAGGCGGACGGAGTCCTCACGACTAGAAAATCAACCTATGCTTTGGCCAGTTTTGGGTGTTGCCCTACCATCATAGCCAAAGTTATTATGCCTTCGACTGATACGGTGTTGCCAGTGAATCCTACTAGTGAAAAATTCATAGGCCCCAGGCGGTCATTAGATAAGGACATTTTTGAGAAGACGTCGTAAAATAATATGTCGGCTGAGCTTCCATTATCCACCAAAATACGGCGTACATCGTAGTCAGCAATGTTCAAAGAAATTACAATCGCATCATTATGCAGAAATTGGATCCCCTGACCGTTTGCCTCGATAAAAGCCATGGGTTCTGCGACCCTCCACCTCTTCACCATGGAGAAAAATCTTGATTTTCTGATCCAGGTTCATTCAGATCTGATCAGATCAAGAGATATATTTCAAAATTTTTTTTCTTTGATCTATATCAGATCTAGGATATTTCAGATCTAATTCTTATTATTTTAATAAATAAAATAAAGTAAGGATAAATTAAATCAAATTTAATTTATCTGATTTGGGTAATCCTATTACCCTATTGATGATCCTGTATGCAGCGGAAGATTCTGGATCTAGCCATGCAAGCGCCTGGCCTCTATCGGTATCCACTCGAGCTGGATCTGAAGATCCTCTTCTTCTCTATCACATCTCCAAAAATTAAATCTGGATCTGATCTGGAGGATCTTCAAAACTCCTTTTGAAGATCAGCAGTCGTCCTTTGCAGCAGTGCAGCCTTCTAGCTTTCAGTCGTCTTTCTTTGATCTGGATCGCATCAACCAAGCTCCAAAACTATTTTGGACATGGAAAGGAGAGGGAGAAGAAGCTTTGGCATGGAGGAGGAGAGGAGAAAAAGCCTTGGACGTGGGGAATTCTGATTCAATCATCTAATGTAATTTGAGTTGGGCACAGGGTCTTATTTATAGACTGACTGTGATCCGGCTTCTCTTCTTTCCAACCAATCACAACTCTTTGTGAAATCAGATCTAAATCTGATTGGTGGGAATAGAGTCCCCTGGATTCCTCCTTAGAGGGTGCCTAAGACCAGTCAAAGTTGGATTCTTAGAGAACTCTAATTGGAATCCAAAAGGGAGGTGGAGTCCTTGTCCAACAAGGACTCCTAGGCGCCTCCAACTTGGGCACACGCCAAGGGTGGCGTGCGCCCTCCTCCTTGCCAGGTTCTGGCAGGGGGACAGGCCCCCACCAGCTCTCCAATAGGTGCATGACATGTGGTCAAAAGTCAAAGTGTCAATGGTCAATGTTTGACCAGTCAAAGGTAGACTTTTGACCAAAGTCAAAGAACAAGAAATGGCAGGTGACCAAAAATGGCAGGTAATGTCTTACAAAATAAGACAACCTTTTTTGACTTGGACAACCTCCAGTCAGACCATATGAAGGCCTCTGATTGAGCACAAACTCCTTTGGCTCAGATCAGGACAACTTATTTATGATAGTAAAAGAAGAACGTTAGGTTCAATCGAGTGCTAGCACGATTTCCTTGAACCTAATTGAATCTCATTCAGATCAATTGAACTAGATCAGTTCAATTGATGATCACCAGATTCAAACCCTTATTTGTGTGACCCAGTTAGGTTCAGTTCTGTATGGTAATGGGATATGTCATGATCTCTATCATCGACATCATCGAAACTCCTTTCGATGGATCAGAACTCTTCTGATTCGAACAGCTAGAATGATCGATCATCTAAATCATTCTAATTGCTCCCAAAATCCACCAGTGACACCTAGCAGTATATGGTGGCAACCCATCAGAGCTGAATGCGAACCTCTTGGTGCAGCTACCTGTGTGATTAAGTTCTTCTATCTTGAGCCCCGATCAGATTAGGGTTAAGGTAAACTCGTCAAACCCTAGTCTCTGTCATATGATGTAATCATTCGATTCGAGTCCAATGTGAAAATCTAAATAGAAACTCTTTCTATTATTTCACTCTACCATGGCCATGGGCTTCTTGGACTTGATTCTCATGATTATCATAGGGCTGCTCCTCTACCACCGAGGTAGATAGATTCCATCTTGATGCAATCCAGTTCCTACAATGAACATGCTATAGCCAACATACACCTCAGGGTTCCATATGGCTAGGAGACCGAGTAATGGTGTAGTCAAACTATAACACCCTCAAGGTGAACTGCCGATGCACCTCAGGTCAAAGAACCAGACACACTACTGCAGCATCGAGTCAGTCATTGACGAGAAGGTAGACTCCCTAATGACTACTCGAGGTGGTCACGCTCAGTGCCCTCATTCTCTAACGAGTATCCTGTACTCTCGCTCCGGTGTCTCCACACCGTAGACTCAAGACTCATCTACTAAAGAGAAGCGATTGTACACCAACCTTTCGGATCAATCACCATCCTCGTGATGATCCTATGGTCGGGAGCATTTTATGAGTTAATAATGATTATTCATGTCTTAAATTTTCAACTCTTGAAAATATGAATTATCATTACCATTAACTCAAAGGATGTATCACAGACACTAAATACACATATGTGATAGAAAATAACCCATTTTATTGATATTAGTCAAAATTATAATTTTGCCCCTAGAAGTGTATTACAAGTGTCAGCCAATTCTGGCTTCTAGGGCACATATATCTAACAATCTCCCACTTGTCCTAAAGCCAATTGGCTACAAGTCTAAGTCCCATCTTCTCAAGGTGGGCTTCGATCTTCTGCTGGCCCAATGGCTTTGTAAGTGGGTCTGCCACATTATCTGCGGAGTTGACTCTCTTGACCTCGACGTAACCCTTCTCGAGGTAATCGCGGATGAGGTGGTATCGCCGCTCAATGTGCTTGGAATTTTTGGTGAGACCTCGGCTCCTTAGCAAGGGCTATGGCGCCATTGTTGTCGCAGTATAGAGGAATGGCATCTGATGGCATTACTCCGATTTCTGCAGCAAACTTCTTGTACCAGAATGCTTCCTTCGCAGCCTCTGATGCAGCGATATATTCTGCTTCCATGGTGGAATCTGCTATCACTGTTTGCTTGGAACTCTTCCAGCTGACAGCACCACCATTGCACACAAACAGACTCCAGATGTCGACTTTCGATCATCTATATCAGACATGAAATCCGAGTCTGTGTATCCCTGGACTTGGAGTTCTCCATTACCAAAGACCAACATCATATCCTTAGTTCTTCTCAAGTACTTAAGGATACATTTCACAGAAGTCCAGTGTTCTTCACCTGGATTTGACTGATATCTGCTTGTGACACTCACAGCATGGGCTATATCAGGTCGTGTACATAGCATGGCATACATGAGGCTCCCTATTGCAGAAGCATAAGGGATCTTGCTCATGCGTTCTATTTCCTCAGGTGTGCTGGGGCACATCTTCTTGGAAAGATGAATACCATGTCTGAAGGGTATTAATCCCCTCTTAGAGTTTTCCATACTAAACCTCTTTAGTACTTTCTCTATGTACATCTTCTGTGAAAGTCCTAGCATCCTATTCGGTCTATCCCTATAGACCTTAATTCCTAGAATAAAGGATGCTTCACCTAGGTCTTTCATGGAGAATTCCTTGGACAACCATATTTGACTGTTGTCAACATGGGAATATCATTCCCAATAAGGAGGATGTCATCCACGTACAATACGAGGAAGACAACAGCGCTCCCACTGACCTTTTTGAAAACACATGGTTCCTCTTCATTTTTGATGAAACCAAACTTTTTGATCACATCATTGAAACGAGTGTTCCAGCTCCGAGATGCTTGCTTAAGTCCATATATGGACCTTTGCAGCTTGCAAACCTTGTGATCAGTATCACTGGATGTGAAACCTAGCGGCTGTTCCATATAGATATCTTCCTCAAGATATCCATTTAAGAATGCCGTTTTCACGTCCATTTGCCATATTTCATAATCGAAATAGGCTGCAACGGCAAGCAATGTGCGGATGGATTTTAGCATAGCCACTGGGGAAAAGGTATCCTGATAGTCAATGCCTTCGCGTTGACTATAACCTTTTGCCACTAGTCTAGCCTTGAATGTCTCCACATTCCCATCTGCACCAATCTTTCTCTTGAAGATCCATTTACACCCAATAGGTACTATACCTTCTGGTGGATCTACCAAGGTCCAGACTTGGTTTGAGTGCATCGAGTCAATTTCTGACTGCATTGCCTCTAGCCATTTCTCGGAGTCGATATCTGATATCGCCTCGTTGTAGGTTTTGGGATCATCACCATGAGCACCATTACCTACGAGGAACATTTTCTCTACTTCCTCTGAAATAATACCTAAGTATCTTTCAGGGGGATGGAAAACTCTTTCCGATCTACGAGGTGGAGGAGGTAGTGTTCTTATTGGCTCAACCTGATTTGGTTCCAATTGGTCCTTAGCTCGTTCCACTTGTGAGACTTTCTCATCAAGCTTGATCTGCTTTTCCAATGCCGCTATCTTGAATAAACTATTTTTCAAGAAAGATGGCATGTCGACTCACAATCACATTGTGGTCTTCTGGAATGTAGAAATAGTATCCTAATGACTCTTTAGGATATCCTATGAATCGAGCTCTAAAGGACCTAAACTCTAACTTGTCCGCTTGTTGTCTTTTGACATGAGCCGGACAACCCCAAATTCTGAGATGACTCAGACTTGGTTTCTTACCGTGCCATATCTCATACGGTGTGGTAGGAACGGTTTTAGAGGGAACCCTATTCAGTAGATAAATTGAAGTTAACAATGAGTGTCCCCAAAGAAAATCAGGGAGGTCTGTGAAGCTCATCATGGATCGAACCATATCCAATAGAGTCCGATTTCTCCGTTCTGAAATCCCGTTGAGTTGAGGTGTTCCTGGTGGAGTCCATTGAGAGACTATGCCATTTTTCTTTAGATAGTCTAGGAATTCCCGGCTAAGGTATTCACCTCCTCGATCTGATCGAAGAACCTTAATGGATTTTTCAGTTTATTTTTCTACTTCATGTCTGAATTCTTTGAACTTTTCAAAAGCTTCAGACTTGTGTCTCATAAGATACACATACCCATACCTAGACAGATCATCGGTAAAGGTAATGAAGTAGACAAAATTGCCTCTAGCCGGCACATCAAATGGGCCGCACACATCAGTATGTACTAGGGCAAGGAGATCTGTGGCCCTTTCCCCATGTCCAACAAAAGGGAGTTTAGTCATTTTGCCTTGAAGACAAGATTCACAAGTTGGATATGACTCGAAAGTCAATGGACTCAATAGCCCATTTTTCTCCAATTTGTTGATCCTATCTTCTGCTATATGACCTAATCTCAGGTGCCATAGATATCTATCGTTTGGACTATCCCTAGGTCGTTTGGCATTCACGTTTTGCTCGATAGTTAGAACAGGTACATCAATATGTAGCTGATAAAGACCATTAATAAGGAAACCATTTGCAATTTTATTTCTTTCATAAAGAATGTTACAATGGTCCTTAAAGAAGGTGATCACATAACCTTCTTGTGCTAAGCATGAAACAGAAATCAAATTCCTGCTAGCTGCAGGCACAAAATAACAGTCTTTCAAAACTAAGTCTAAACCAGATGGTAATCGAAGAGGGTATGTTCCCACGGCTACTGCAGCAACTCTTGCTCCATTACCGACACGTAGGATCATGTCTCCATCCCTCAGCCTCCTGCTATCCTCAAGACCCTGCATAGAAGTGCACAGATGAGCACTAGAACCAGAGTCAAGCACCCAACTGGATGCAGAAGAAATCCGTAAGGTTAGACTCAATAACGAGCATACCTCCAGAAGGACCTTCCTTCTTGTTCTTCAGGGTGGCCAGGTAAGTAGGGCAGTTCCGCTTCCAATGGCCGTCGCTGTTGCAATGGAAATACTTTCCTTTGACATCGGCCTTTTTCTTCGGCTCTGCCTTCTTCTTCTTTGATCCTTCCACCTTTTGCTTTTTCACAGACTTCTTTTTCTTTCCATAAGACTTTCTTTTGGAAGAAGTCCGTTCCATAGCAAGAACTGAGCCTTTAGAACCTTTCATAGAAAGCTCAGCGGTAACCAGCATATTCATTAATTCGGCCAAGGAATTTTGAAGTTTATGCATGTGGTAATTCATGATGAATTGCCCATATGCATCAGTCAAGGATTGCAGAATAATATCGTTCTGCAGGTCCAAGTCTAACTTCACACCGAGCTTCTCAAGCTCTTCCATGTCCTTGATCATTGTCAGACAGTGATCTTGGACTGACTGCCCATCACGCATCTTAGCCTTAAAAAGTCATTTCGTGACTTGATATTTGGCTGCGCGACTCTGTTCACCAAACATCTCCTGCAGGTGAGCCAACATTTGGCGAGCAGTCCCGATATCCTTCATGTTGGCGCTGGAGCTCATCAGACATCGAGCCCAACATGTAATATCTGGCCTTATTATCTTCGTCTATCCATTTTTCTAGAGACGCTCTCTGTTCAACAGATGGACGGGCTGGTAAGGTGGGAGGGTCCTGGTCCAAAACATGGGTTAACTTCTCAGAACCCAAAATAATTTTGTAGTTCCTGAGCCAATCTTTATAATTGGGTCCAGTCAGTCTATGTGTGTCCAGGATACGTGCCAATGGGTTGGACGCAGACATTTTTCTGTAGAGAGTCAAAGATTCTAGTTAGATACTATAATTTTGACTTGACCAATTTATTTAGAGATTTTATTTTTAAACAAATTAGCTCCCACTATTTTCTCGGATCCCTACACTCCCTCTGTAGAGATGCAAAAATCTCCACGATTAATGATTTCTAGTGGGTGGTGCGGTCTCACCAACTGACTCATCACCTCACCTAACAGTTATTGGTGATGGGTTAGCCAATGAGTGAACAACTCT